>APFE031263723.1:187739-247628 GCA_000404065.3 Pinus taeda | reverse complement strand
TTCTTCTATTGTTCTTTCTTGTTCTGCTGCATT
The DNA here is from genome assembly GCA_000404065.3 of Pinus taeda. NCBI lineage: Eukaryota > Viridiplantae > Streptophyta > Pinopsida > Pinales > Pinaceae > Pinus > Pinus taeda. Next base: position 247,595 of record APFE031263723.1, on the reverse strand, counting down.
GTTGTTATTTATTGTTCTCTCTACATAATCGCTAATGATGTTTTTATGTAATGGGGTGAATGTAACATGTAAATGAAGTAAAAGTTTAAAAATGCAGTTATCTACAACAGAGAACAATCTAGCCCAAAAAATTAACACTGCATACTCGGTGTTGTCTCTAAGCTCCGGATGTAGGTCTCTAGGTTCTTTATCCATGTTGGTGAAAGTATCTCAAGATCCCATCATGTGACGAGATGCTCCACTATCCACAAACCACACCCCTTTCATAACAGTGCCAGAAAGGCATCACACCCAGACAAAATTCTTTCATGAACTTCTCAACCAAGTCATCCTTCTGTGTCATGGTTGTCATACTTGTTGTAGATGTCTTTCCCTTGCCCTTCTTCCTATTTGGACATTGGCTAGCAAAATGACAAAACTTAAGACATGCAAAGAATTTTACTTTGCTCATATCCTTCTCCTTTTTAACTTGTAAAGATTGTCCTCCACCCTAGCTCTACTTGGCCTCCCTTTTCCCTTCTTCATTTGCACAACAAGAGCAAGTTCCTTATCCCCACCACCACGCATATGTTATCCACCAATTATTGGACTCTCACATATTTCTTTCCAGATGAAGTCACACCACAACCAGCTCCAATCAGGAAGTTGTTGTTTAGCAAGGATCCATTCCCCAAAGGTGCTCCATTGCTTAGTGCAACCCTTCAGAGCTACCTTCACGAGCTCTAAATCATTGACTAGTTCTCCCACAATGGATAGTTCATCACGAGCTTGTTGGATTCTGGTGAGATATGAGGTTATGATCTCTAATCTATTCATCTGGATGTTGTTCAACTTCTCCCACAACACCATTAACCTATTCTCACTTTTACTCTAATAAAGACTAGTTAAGGTTGCCCACATCCTACGTGATGTGTCCTCAGATATGTGAGGAATTTTATGATCCCTCACACCATCCAATATAACACCCATCACTTTCACATCCTTCAAATTGTGCTTGGCTACTTGGGTAGGGTTAGAAGGAACTTGGATCCCAGTGTTTGCAAAATCCCATAAACCATTCATTTTCAAAATAATAGTGCTTTTCTCCTTCCATGGACTAAAATTAGTGACCCCATCCAACTTGTCTTCATACCTCAAGCTAATTGATGTCATTTCACAAATCAACTTTGGCCACAAAACCCTAGCTACAAAATAAAAAAACTTTGCTCTCATAAAAAATAACATGTTGCTTTAAAACCCTTGTGATCTTGGATCTCTCCGTCCACGTTTATGGGGCTCCGGTAACATGTTAAATTTCCAATATTGTTCCATACGTATGTATACCTTAGCAATTTTTATTCCTAAAAAATTATTAAATAAAATTCTGAATTGCAGTGAAAATAAAATCACTAGTATTTAACTTCATAAATAAAATATTTGTAGGGGAAAAATAAAATCAATCACATCATAATAGTAAGTATACACCTATAACATTTTTCCTTCATTTAACTCCTCAGGGAATATCGTCTAGACCCAGAAAGAATACATTAGAAAAAAGGATTGTTGAACCTGTACCTCGGATGGATGCAAAGCCCAGACTTCACAAAACCATCAACGCATCCATCAAAGGCATACATTTGAAATGTTACAGGAAAACACAGTAAACAATATCAATTGGGCTCTCAAATTTCAAGTAACAGAATTATATTTTATATGCAGTGATATTCAATGAATTTAGTGGGAGTTAACCTTTCTTAGTTATAGTTAGTTATTTCAGTCTACAGCTATGGGTAAGCTTGAAATTTTAGAGATTTGCCACCATTCACCATTTCTATTCACCTATTGGATACCTTGCAAATAGAGAGTCGAATTGGTGCAAAAGTCTGGTGAATTTTATATTCACCATTAAAGTTCCTCTAAATTCAAACCCTAACCTTCAAGTCCAGTGAACCTTGTGACTTAGCCTCTCGCCTAATAAGCAGGAGGTGAATGGGATTATCAAGGAGGATATTTATAGGTAGCATATCCAAGTCACTTGGATCATGCCTCGAGAGGATTTGAGATAAAAAAATTCCTTTTATGTAGAACATTTCCTAGGGCTCAAAGACAGCCTCATAGTGTGGCCCCATTACATCCTTCCACTTTACATGCTTACATTGCATGGACTTAGAATCCCATTAGGAGAGTTCCAATTGGGATCTCATCAGCTTCAAGTGGAAGCTAAGCACCAAGGGATAGGTTATGTTGCATTTGGCATATACAGCAAACAGAAATAGAGAACTTTATTTTCAAATGTCCCCGTCGCTGTGAGATTCATGATCCATACCATTGCCTGTTCAAGGAGTGATTGACACTTATTTATTAAGAAAGCATCTCTGATAGTTTCCTAAACTGATCAAATAGCCTGATAATTTTCTTCTCCCCTTCTCTCTCACACAAACACAGACACACAATGGCTGTGTGCTAACTAGAACATTTAGAATTAACTCCAAACCCAAGCGAGCGCTCAAAGAAAGGACTAATTGCAGACTCTTAATTTTGGTAAAATGTTAACAAATGCCAATGGATCCATAACATTTTCATGTTGACAATGAAAACTCCAAACTTTAACTGTATTGTGAAAACCAGATGTAAGTATTAGCAACATAATTAATATATTATCTACAGATATTAAAGATAGTGCAAGCCGTGAGATGTCAATGTTTTATCCAGTTACTCTGGATGAGTTCTAAATTAAGTAAAATACACATAAAATTGAAGCATACGCATTTTACTGAAAGATCAACACCATAAAAGAAATAAGGAATAAAATGATTACCTTTCAACAATGCTCAAGCCCAAACCAGTCCCGCCATAGAGCCTTGTGGTTGAACTGTCTGCTTGAGAGAATGCCTTGAATACCTCCTTCTGTTTTTCTTTACTGATGCCAATGCCAGTATCACGTATTGAGAAAAGCAAGACGACCCTTTTATCTCCAACTTTATTATAATCTCCTACAGAAGGGCTTTCTATTCTGTTTCCTTCCTTTGATCTTGAATTATGAATGACTGAAGATATTCTAGGAACATCAACATACTGACTTTCCGTACTTTTATATTTACCACCCATGGACCTACCATGAGTTTCACCTATGAAATTACTTTCCTGCATAAGAGATTCTCTGCTTATGCCTGATGTTCGGCTTTTCAAAGGGTAATTGCTGTGGTGTATTTCTCTTGTACTTTCTATTGCAGGTTTTATGATCAGCTTAGAACTACTAGTTACACTCTCTTGTGCAGTTGAGCATTCTGAAATATCTCCATAGTGTTTGACATACAGGTCAACAGACCCTTTTTGAGTGAATTTGATTGCATTTCCAACTGCAGCCAAAGTATTGATATATTAGCAAAAAATCACCACGTTTATCTTACTATGCACATCATGTTACTAATGCTGCATTGTCTTTTGGAAACAGTAATCTGTGAAAAGTCCAAAACATTCATCTTCCATCTTACACACTACAATATTTATGGTTCTAGTGGCATCAACTTAAAATCAACTAAAAGATGTTTCTTTCATGTTCTTTTTGGCGGGAAACTTTAAATAATAGGAAACCATGTGCCCAGTTGACAACTTGTTATTTATATACGACAACATTTGATTAGATTACTGGAGAAGTCTCGTCTTTGACAAGTGAGAGAATACATCTACTATGCCATTTTCTAGATAACCCTAAGTCAAAGCTGTGTAGGCCTCGGAAATCAAACTGAGCATACAACTATTAACTTATTGATGCATAAAGAATTAGAAAAGTGGTTTTCGCATTCAATATCGATTTAAAACACAAGGGCTATATAGAAATTCCATCCATAATTACAGTAGAAGTTTGATTATATATTTTGTGAATGTAGGTGGTTTGAAAAACACCACCTATTGTAGTTGGCAATAAATGTTTAATTTATTTGTTGTTCAGTCTTTAGTTGATCTTTTAGTGAGAAAGAGAAAACAATTGAGATTTCCATGTAAAATTAATTTCTTCGAAAGTATTGTATTCTTATCTTCCGTCAATTAATAGAATTAGCATGTGTCAAAACTGGTTCTTCAGAGCACTTATCTGTAACTTTTTTTTCTTGGATGAATATCCGGCTTTAATTTAGAAATAATGATCCTGAGAATATAGTTTCAGTTTCATAATGATTTGCTAGACCTCTTAATCTTAAAATCTGATGTCATATGCTGTAACAATCACTTACTACAAAACATCTTTATGCTGCAATATTAATTAAGCAATTGTAGATAGAACATAAACCAAATGCACAATGGAAGACAGCCAAGAACAGGATGAGACACAGAGAATTTAGGTACAATGACCAGGGCAAAACCCACAAGGGGAAAACCCAGCCAGATTCTTCTTCTATTAGATATCAATTGTTCGGCAGAGATACAAAGTACAATGATAGATCAAGAGAATGAGTAAGTTCACCCAAATCTGAATAGGTTGTAGCATGTAGATCATTGATAGCAGCAGCTGATGCAAACACTGAATCAACCTTCAAGTTGTGCTCTTACTCTCCACTCTCTTCCTCACAATCTTCTTCAAGTCTCTCCAACTCTCTCTCTCAATTTTGAATCCTTCTTCCACAATGCACAAGTAGTAAGGGGAGAAGATATGAGACACACATATAAGAGGAGCAACGAATTCATGCCATAAAGGAGAAGCATGCCTTAGCGTAACTCGTATGCTAAATAGGGAAGAGTAACTTAAGCCATTATGGAGAGAGGCAACACATGCCTTCAATGGAGGAATCTCGCATGCCTTGAGGAGTGTAACTCATGCCCGTTTAGGCAGTGTAACTCATGCCATTAAGGAGAGAGGGTAATGAATGCCATTTAAGGAGAGGTACTCATGCCTTCGTAACTTATTCATTTAAGAGAGAGTATAACATATGCCTTAAAGAGAGTGCGTAAGAGGAATCTTTTATGGCATGCCTTCAGTGAGAGTGCAAGAGGAATATGCCAAGTCTTTAACGAGAGAGTAAGGGAGAGAGTAATGTAGAGTCGTGTGAGACATTAAAGAGAGAGTTGTGCAAAGTGTGAAGGTAAGGTGGCTTGAATTTCTTTTTGATAATAATATCAAAGTATCATGAGGATAGTGATAATATTTATAATTAAGTAAAAATTAAACTATTAGGATTGATTAAAGATATGTTGAGTGATTTTCAATCAACTATACTTAATTACCAATTGATACAAGGTGATTTTCTATTTTTGGAAAGTCATACATGAGATGCTAGACATGACTTTCTATTTTTAGAAAGTCATGTTGAAGAATGTAACTAAGTTCGGTCTTCATAATTGGATTTATCAAAAGAAAGAAAAAAAAATATTATTATTACAATGACTTATTAAAGCATGGGTTTCGTGCTTAGGTCATCATTTTATAGGTCAAAGTCCCCACTGAAGACTTCTAGGTTTTATATTGAGTCATCAAAGTCATTGTCTATTTAATGAGAACCTTCTTGGGCTTTTGAGTCATGTAAAAAGAATTTTTATTGAGTCGAAAATGTAATTTGTCACCTCCACACCAAGTCGGCCCTTGCCTGATGAAGTCGGCCTACAAGGGAACAATTCGACCCACATAAGAGGCTATATATACAAGTGCAGTTTGATCCATTTGCTCATTAACTCAACAAGTTCGATATACAAGACAAGAAGTGCAGGAAAAAGTGCGAAGTGCAAGGAAAGGAAGGAGAATCGCTGGAGAAGATCAAGTCGAAGTTTTTGGGCTCTCTCTCTCAAATTTCTTGCGAAATTACTAAGTCAAATAATTTGCTGCTAGGGTCGAAGATTCTGCTACTGCCTAGGTCAAAGATTTTGTTGCATAGGTCGAAATTACGTTGTTCCATAGGTCGAAGTTCTACTGTTGGAAGGTCGAAGATTAATATCGGAGTTGCTAGAAGGAAAGGTTGACTTGGTGATTGGAGGAAGTTTGTGTCTAAGTCAAAGAGTCTTGTATCATCTCGTGAAAACTAATGAAGGAAGAAGTTTCACTGGGTTTTCCCCTAGATAGGGGTTTTGCCCTAGCTGAGTGCCTATATCTTGTGTCTCTTGTTCTTGTGATCTTCATACACACATAATTTGGTAATTGCTTGATGAAAGATAATATAGTAAAGAAGTAAAAGAAACCAACATAATTCACAAGTAATTATCAAGAAAGAGAAATCAAACCCTAATTCTATTTGACATGGTGTCAGAGCTAAGGTCAAGAAAGATTGAAGATCACTATGTTGGCTTGGTTACTCCCTCTATAAGATACTTGAAAATGGGATTCAATATTGCAGGAAGTTGGATCAAAATAACCTTCTACAACTTATTCAATAAGGTCAAAAGGAAAGGGTTCTTGGCTGCACTCACAAGTTCACTCAATGATGACAATGCATGGATTATTGATAGTGGAGCATCAAGGCACTTGACAGGAGAAAGCAAACAACTTCACACTCTATCAAAGGAACCATCTTCTCATGCAGTGGAGATGGGAGACAACAAAAGGTATGCAATTAAAGGCCTGGGATCAACTTCTTTAAAGCTGGAAAATGGAGCAAAGTTGCATCTCAACAATATACTCTATGTTCCAGGTTTGAAAAAGAATTTACTCTCCATTTCTTGCTTAGAAGATAAGGGTGATAGAATTTCTTTTGTAGATGGAAAAGTTATGGTTTGGGGAATATATTCAAGCATTAATAAAGCTAGGATCATTGGAGTACGCGAAGGAAGTCTATATAGAGTCATAACACCATCCCCTCAAGCCCTAGTTCACATGGAAATCAATCCCATTGAGCTATGGCATAGAAGATATGTACATTTACTTATAAGGCTACTCCCTCTCTCAATCCATTAGTTAATGGCATTCCCAATAGCAAAGAAGATCATGAAGGAGTATGCAAGGGATGTGCTTTGGGAAAGAATACAAGGAAACCCTTTACAAACAGTGAAATGAGATTTAAGGAGATATTAGACCTCATTCATTCACATGTAAATGGGCCTATGTCTAATAAATCACATGGAGGTCATCTTTATTATGTGACCTTCATTGATGATCACTCTTTATTATGTGAGATGGCTCTATCTTCTCAGGAAAAAGGATGAAGTATTTGAGAAATTCAAGGAGTTTAGATCTGAAGTGGAAACCCTAACTAAAAGAAGAATAAAGACTTTGAGATCCGACAATGATGGGGAATTCACTTCCAAAGAAATGATTGCATATTGCCAAGAAGCAAGAATTAAGAGGGAGCTCATTGTTCCCTACAATCCCGAACAAAATGGAGTGGCCAAAAGGAAAAATAGGACAATTGAAGAATGTATATGAACAATGATTTTTGATCAAGACATACCAAAATTTCTGTGGGGCGAAGCTGCAACAACAGCAGTATATATACAAAATAGAAGCCCTCATAGAATTCTTGACAATGTGACACCTGAAGAAGCATTCACAGAAAAGAAGCCTTATGTGGACCATCTCCGAATCTTTGGGTGTCCTTCCTATATCCACGTTCCAAATGACAAACGAAAGAAGCTAGATTCTACAAGCATTAAAGAGATCTTCATTGGCTATAGTCTTTCTTCAAAGGCATATAGAATCTACATCAAGGAAGGAACACATATTGAAGTAAAAGAAGGGATGTTATATTTGATGAAAATCATGCCTACAAAAGATCCAAAGTATTCCTATTGATTCTGATGACAAAGACATACAACTACTTGAAGAAGAAGAGCACTACAACAATCCTACTACAAATCGCGAAGAAGAAGAAGAAGGACCAAGTGAGCCTATTCAACTTGTCATCATACCCGACACAAGGAAGAGGCCCAACTAGTTAAAAGCTACTCTTGAAGATGCCGAATGACATGGAGCTGCGAAAGGAATATTTACAGAAAGAAAAAGAAAAAAAAATATTATGGATATGTTGCATAGATGACAAAACTAATAGAAGTTGAACCATCTACATTTGAAGAAGTCACTCATCAATAAGTATGGAAGAAGGCAAAGCAGGAAGAATATCGGTCCATCATGAAGAATGGGGTTTGGCATATCGTTCCTAGACCAAGTGACAAATCAGTTGTCACTTCTAAATGGATCTACAAAATTAACCACGCTATTAATGGAAGCATAGACAAGTACAAAGCTAGATTCGTTGCAAGGGGTTTCTCTCAAAAAGAAGGCATAGATTATGAAGAAACCTTTGCACTGACGGCAAGATATACTACTATAAGATCCTTGGTTTCGTTGGTTGCTATAATGGGGTAGAATATCCATCAAATGGATGTAAAACAATATTCCTAAAAGGAACCATCGATGAAGAAGTATACATTGAACAACCTGAAGGCATGGAAATAAATAGCAAAGACACGCGTGTTTGTAGACTCAAGAAGGCCCTATATGGTTTGAAGCAAGCTCCTAGGCATGGTATGCAAGAATGGATGCATACCTTATAAGAATTGGGTTCATCAAAAGTACTGTTGATCCAAACCTCTATATCAAAGTTGTCGATAATGAACTAGTCATTATTCTACCATATCTGGATGATCTATTTATTACAGGTGTAGAGCGAAGGATACAAGAATGTAAGAAGATGTTGGCAGTCGAGTTTGAAATGAAGGATTTAGCACTGATGCACTATTACCTAGGTCTGGAAGTATGGCAGAGACCTGCGGAGATATATCTCGGGCAAGGAAACTATACAATCAAGTTAGCGCAGAAATTCAGTATGATGGATTCCAAGCCCATGACGACTCCCATGATCACCAATCTCAAGAAGTTGAGAAGCTCTGACTCAAGTCTTGTAGATATTACCACCTATCGTAAGTTGGTGGGTTCTCTGATGTATCTGGTAAATACTAGATCAGAGATATGCTTTGCTGTAAACATTCTTCGTCAATTCCAGTTGGACCCTCATCATGATCATTGGATAACTGCAAGGCATATATTAAGGTATCTATGTTGCACTATACATCAATACCTAAAGTATGACAGCAAGGAAGTCAAGTTAACATGTTTCACAAATTCAGATTGGGGTGGCAATGGAACTGATGAAAGAAGCACTACAAGTGGACGTTTTAGTTTTGCTATGATCTCATGGATGAGTTGAAAGCGAGATCCTATTTCTTTGAGTAGTGTTGAAGCTGAGTATGTGGCTACATGTGAAGTTGGAAAAGAGGTTGTATGGTTAAGGAAACTTCTGCCAGATTTGTTTGAAAAGCTTCTAAGTCCTATTGTGATAAATTGTGATAATCAAAGTTGCATCAAGATGTTCAAAGATCTTGTGTTCCATGCAAGGACGAAGCATATCAACAATAAGTTCCATTACATTAGAAGCTTAGTGCAAGATGGAATCATGAAGCTATAGTACGTCCCACCCGACGATCAGGTAGTTGATTTGTTAAAAAAGTCTCTTCCTAATAAGAAGTTTGAATATCTTAGAAGCATGCTTGGTTTAGTTAATATCACTGATCTTGTTGATGACAAATATTTGGAAGAGAAATGTTGAGGCTTTGTGTAAGACACATTACCTGGGAGGACATTTGGTCGGCCTATATATGTTTGATGTCCTAATCCCGAAGAGGGAGGGTGGCATTGGTCCTGGAGCTCTAACCTTGGATATGCACCTGGATCCCTAGGTTGATGGTTAGCAAGTAAGCCTGATGGTACCTAGATTGGTTGAACGCTTTAGTCCATCTTAGTCCCACCCGGATAGATTGCTCTGGTCAGGAATCTAGTATGTGGCACTGCATGCCTAAACTCTCTGTAGTTATTATGTTTTGAGATCTTCCTTGTACTTGTATATATGTGTAAATTATGGTTAAGAGGGAGTGTTGAAGAATGAAACTAAGTTCGGTCTTCATAATTGTATCTATCAAAAGAAAGAAAAAGAAATTTTATTATTATTGCAATGACTTATTAAAGCATAGGTTTCATGCTTGGGTCATCATTTTACAGGTCAAACTCCCCATTGAGGACTTCTAGGTTTTTATATTGATTCATCAAAGTCATTGTCCATTTAATGAGACCCTTCTTGGGCTTTTGAATCATGTAAAAAGAAATTTTATTAAGTCAAAAATGTAATTTGTCACCTCCGCACCAAGTCGGCTCTTCTAGCAAGGGAACTCAGCCCCTTCTCTAGCACTTCGGACCCCTGAAATAGACCCAAAACAATCCTCCTTTTACACGTTGTCCCTGCCTCTTCTTGTTGCGGCTACCACAAGGAATTATCCTCCTTCAACGAGCTCTCTTCCTCCACAAATGGATACGAAGAGCTGTCACAGGCTAGGGCTTGCTAGGACTGCGGCTAGGGTTGCTAAGACCTCCTCCATAGTTGCGTAGATTCTCCTTCTTAGCACTGCGTTAGGGCATCCTCCTTAGGACTGTGTTAGTGCTTGTAGAGACTACTTCTAGGGCTTCTTAGGACTGTGTTAGTGCTTGTAGAGATTGCTTCTAGGGCTTCATACTAGGGCTCCTTTACCTTCTGGGTTTTAGGGCTTCCTCTCTTATATTTCTCCTCCACTAAAACCCAGAACAATTGGAGAGAAATCAAGAGTGAAGTGTGTGTCAAATGACTCTCAAGTCATCTCCTTCTATACTAAAACGTTGAGCACATGTGGGGGTTATTTGGTTGATGGCCAACCTTGACGAATTGTCTTATAACACAAATAAATTCATAACTCCATGAATACTTATCGGAATCGGATGATCTTTAGATCAATCCTACACCTCTTGATGAGAGGGATCCAGAAAAATCTCAGCTGCCATAAATAAGATGGCCCACATGGAGTTTGGCCCTACTTGCCAATTTTAACACAACTTCATCAAATGTTACATCCCTGCTAAATTCTATAGTTCTTTGACCATGCATGTATATTCTATAAGCTTTAGAATTTTCACAATAGCCGACAAATATATCTTCTTACTTGAAGCTTCTAGCTTGTTCCTCTTTTCCTTTGGCACATGAAAGTAGACAGGGCAGCCAAAGATCCTCAAGTGCCCAACCTCAGGCTCTTCACCAATGAAGACTTCTTCAAGAGTCTTGTTTTTTAAGGCTCAGTGTGGAGATCTGTTTTGGTCATAGACAGCAGTGTTAGCAGTTTCTCCCCATACAAACTTTGGTAGCTTCTAATCATGCAACATAGGTTTGACTGCTTCCATGATAGTTCTATTCTTTCTTATGGCCACACCATTTTGTTCTGGGTTATATGGAACAGTGGTCTCTTTCCTAATTCCAACTTCTTTGCAGAAGTCAATGAAATCATTTGAAGTGAACTCTCCTGCATTGTCAAATCTGAAGATTTTGATCTATTTTCCAGTTTTTTTTTTCTACCAGAGCTTTGAAGTCTTTTAAAAATTTTAAATGCTTGACTTTGTTTTTCAAAAAGAAAACCCATGCTTTCCGAGAACAATCATCCACAAAGATTATATAATACAAGTAGCCACCAAGAGAAGTTACAGGAATAGGTCCACATAAATCATAATGTACAAGATGCAGTACCTTACCTGTTTTTCCTTTGCTTGAAAGGAATGGTCCTTTTACATGCTTTCCACTTGTGCACCCTAGGCAAACCCCATCATGATCCACTCTAATTTCTGACATTCCAGAAACCATCTTTCTCACATGAGGCAATGCTTTATAGCGCAGATGAGCTAACCTTCAATGCCAAAGTTCGCAATGATGATTGTTGTCACATTTCACTACATGGATTGGTCTTCCTTTGACTTTCTAAAGACCTTCAAATCTTGATCCTAGAGTGAAGGCATCTCTCATGCTAGATCTCATTGGCCAAGTGAGAACTTTTCCATTTATGAAAGCAACTTTCATTCCTTTATCTGCTAAGGCAGATATAGATACAAAATTCTTTTTCAAACCAAGTACATACAAAACTTCTTGAAGAGATATAGTTTTACCTTGATCTATCTCCAAGGATAATTTTCATATTTGTTTCCCTCTCACTAGAATTAATAGAACTTCCTTATAACCAGTAAAGTGTCTTGAAGCACCATTGTCAACCAACCAACTATCACAAGAATCTGCGGGAGAGGAACTAGAAAGAGCACAAATGAGAAAGTACTCTAATTGTGTTCCAGCCACATTATTATCATACCTTAGGTTTTGTAGTCGCCTCGTTTGCACACCTAAGTTAATGTGGGAAAAGTCGTCAACCCCACAAGGTGTGTTCTTGGTGGCAAACTCAGAGAAGGGGCTATCACCTAATCTCAAATCTCTCTGTTAAATCTCTCTCCTAGTTAAACTAAGGGGGTTGGTTCCTAAAGATGGGTTGTAAAGTGAAATTTTGAGGTTCTACGACACTAAGGTTAAGGGAACTATTTCTCAAAAGTAATTTGGTTCAAGTTATAAGCAAGTATGTAAATGTATGAGCAATATGAAAGATATATTCAATGATGATCCATATGACATTCAAGAATAAAGAGTATAAACCAGTGCCTTGTAAATAATTGCTCAAATATAAATAACAAATAATTGCTAGATAGAAATAGAAACTCAAGTTACAATGACAAGTATCCCTGCAAAACCAATGTTAGATCAAGATATGAAATATGAACAGTAGGAAATATAACTTACAAAAGCAAATAAAACTTGCACTTGTAAAGGAAATGCTCAAAGACAAATATACAATGATATCAAATGACCATGAGTAAATAAGTCTTAGAATGACAAGTACAAGAAATGTATGACAATATTGCAAGTAAAATGGAAACTGCTCATAAAACAACTTGATAGGATCATGTCAAAACTAAATTGTGTAATGCAATTATCTTGGTTCATTTTAGATGCCTAATCTAAGATGACAAATAGTCCTTTCAAATTCTTACCAAAGGGTAAAGATTGGGGTGACTTGCAAGGAAAATGGGATGAGGAGGCACTAGTCCATCACTAACGATACCCTTCCCAAAGTCCTTAGTCGTCCCATGTGTCTTCGTTCCCACAAGGGGACAAAGCCACCTCCATAACTGCAAGGTCACGTGGTTAGAACCTTACTCCGTACCAGATGGAAGAAAAATCAGAGAAAACAAAAAAAAAATGTCCTAAAGTGTCTATACAACAAAGCTTATGCTTGGAGGTAATTTTTAGAGATGCGAGACTAATGCTAGATTGCTTAGTGAAGAGATTGAACGTTAATGAGATGTTTCCAAAGAAAAGTGTTGATAACAATACTTCCAAATAGAATAAAATGAACTAATGAAATAGTGCTCAAAAGAAATATGTACCAACAACTTTCATGGAAACAATAAATGGAAATGCCTTTAAAACATCAACTCATAAGCTTTGGAAAGAAAATTGTATGAGATCATAAGCTCCACAAGTTGCTTGCAAGTAAATGAGCTAAATGTTAATTTGTGATTTGCTTCAACTAAAAGTGACTACAAGATGCTTCAAAAGATATCAACAATAACCAAAATGACATTAAGCGTAAGTTAAGATGAAATGATGAAGCATGTACCCAAATGGGTTGTGAAACAATTGCCAAGTAAAATAGATTGAATTAGTGAACAAATCAAAGTTGTCTATGAAAGTGTAAGCTACTTTCTTGTAATGTGTCGTAACTTAAAGGCACATAAACGAGTTGCTCAAAAAGAATTGCAAGTGTTGTAGCTTAAGCAACAATAAATTGCACCATACAAGCAATTGGAAAATGAAACGGCAAACTTGACAAGTTTGAATTGCAAATGAGAAAAATATGAGTGTTGTGTTAAGTCTAGAGATTAACCATATATAAAACAAATTAGATTTGCTAAGTAGAGTGCATGCAAATTGTTGAGAATGTAAGTAGTTTCGGTCTTCATAATTGTTGTACTCATTTCAATATGTATCTTATATAACAAACAAGAAAAAGAAGAAAGAAAAGTTATTATTATTAAAGCATGGGTTTCATGCCCATTATTGATGGTCTTCTAGGTAAAAGCATCTTCTTCGTGTTTCTAGCATTTGTTAGGTCTTAGGATTATTGTCATGAGTCAATGGAGTCAACATCATGTTTATAACACCCTTCCGATCATGTTTATAACACCCTTCCGAGCAATTTGTAATTGTAAAAAGGATTGTTTTTTAGTCTATAAAGTCCTAGAATCTCCAAGAGTACAAGTCGGCCTTAGAATCATCAAGTCGGCCTAAACAAGGGAATTCGACCCCTTAAGAAGGCTATATAAAGCAGCAGTTCGACTTCATTTGGGTGACACTCAATCACAAGTTCGATCTACAAGAAAGAGTTTATCTGTAGCTAGGAAGGATAGAAAAAAGTAAAGGTCTAGAAGATGTTGGAAGGATGAAATTTCTTGTTTTGGGCTCTAACTCTTTCAAACATGCAAAATTCTAGGGTTTCTGGGCTGCAGAAACAGGCCGAAGTTGTAGGTTCGAGTTGCAGTAAGACAAAGTGCAAAATCTAGTAGCTAGAAGAGGGAAAACCGTTATCTTGACCTTATTGACCTTGGGAAGAGTTGTCTTGGTCTAAGTAGGTCTCAAGAAGAGGCCAAATTAGGGTTTCCAAGACGCTGCAAGGACGAAGTTGTTGGGTTGAAATTGTAGGTTGAGTAGCAATGCTATAGTTGGCAGGGCGAAGTTGCAAGGTGTAGCAGTTTGGTGGAGACTAAAGGAAGGAGTTGAGAAAGGGCCGGCTTGGTACTGGGAGAAGGACTTGGTCTAGGGATTGGGTCTTTGTATCTCCTCTGAAGCAGATTCTAAGAAGAGAAAAGTTTTTTGGTTTTCTCCTTGGAGAGGTTCTGCCCTAGCTGAGATCCTATATATGTGTCCTCTTTTTGTTACTGTTATTGTTCTTGATATTGTTTGATGAAAGATCTACCTAAAGAAGCTAAAGAAGATAACTAAAGATTCACAAGCACTATCAAGGTTAACGAAAATAAGATTATTTGTTATCGCTTTCCATTTTCCAACATGGTATCAAATCTAAGGTCAACAAGGAAGGCAGCTAGAAGGACACTAGAAGGATTTGCTTGTCAAGGGGAAGGAAAAAGGAAACTCTCAAGAAAAGACTAACGAAGAAGACAAGGCAGATTGAAGACTCATTGGTAGAATTTTGAGATGTAGGGTTTCTACATTAAAGGAGATCAAGTCCACATCAAGCTCAAAAGAAGATCGAGAAGGAAGAGTGTTGATCTCTCTCTGGAAGAACATCTATTTGGAAGGCATCTTTAAAGAAGGCACCAAGGATCTTTGAAGTTGTTTTTTTGAAGAATCTTCAAGAATCTTGAAGGCATCAAAGAAGGTTGAAGACATCAAGCTCAAAAGAAGATCTGGAAGGAAGAGTGTTGATCTCTCTCTAGAAGAACATTTATTTGGAAGGCATCTTTAAAGAAGGCACCAAGGACCTTTGAAGTTGTTTTTTTGAAGAATCTTCAAGAATCTTGAAGGAATCAAAGAAGGTTGAAGACATCATCAAGATCTCAAGTAAGTAACATATTATTACATCATGCCTGAATCTTCAAGTCATATGGGTTCTTTCTGCAATGAGAGCAATAAGCTCATTAGGATATCAAACTATTTGGCATGGAAGAAAAGAATTGACTTGACACTCACAGAACAAGTAATGGAATATGTTACCAGGGAAATCCCTAAACCTGAGAAGGACAAGACACAAGAACTAGCAAAGTACAAGAAAGGGGTAGTAAGGGCTCAAAGGATCATAGTTGAATCAATTAAGGATTCTCTTGTTCCATTTGTTGCAAATTTGAAGACTTCCAAGCCCATGTATGACAAGCTAGTGAATTTATATTCAGTAAGTACAACATGACAAAATATGTCATTCAAGAACAAGTTGTACAGAATGATGAAATCAAAGGATGAGGATGTGGCATCCTTCCTCATGAGATTCTCTCAACTAAGAAACCATCTACAAGGACATGAGGAACCAATTACTGATTTTGAAGTAACCATCTGTGTACTTAATACATTGCCACCAATATGGAGCAACTTTGCAACAAGCATCTATTCCAAGAAGGATTCAACTCCCTTTGATAAGTTGTGGGCGTAGTGCATACTGGAAGAATCAAGGATCAAGGTCAAGGATGATATTGGATATGATGAGCAATCTCGAGCCTTTCTAGCCTGAGTCAAGAAGCTGAAGAAGGGAAAGTTTGGGAAGTCCAAGAAGAAAGACATGTCCAAAGTGCAATGTTTTGGATGCAATGAATTTGGACACTATAAGAGGGACTATCCAAACAAGTGTAACAACAAGAGAAAGGAAAGAAGTGAAGCTCATGTAGTCGAGGTAGTGAGAGAACCTGAGAAGAAGGGAAAGAAGGAAGAAGTGAAGGATCTTTACTACTAAAAAAGGTTCACTAATTGTCAGGTTCTTTATCAAGTTTAACATTTCTTTTAGGATAGTACGTTTTTGTTGTTGAAGTTGTTAAGTGTGAAGCCAAATTCATGCAAGATTCTAGATCCTTCTACACCGCCATTAGTTTCTAGATCTCCATCTAAATCACATGCAGGATTCTAAATCCTTCTACACCGCCATTAGTTTCTAGATCTCCATCTAAATCACATGTAGGATTCTAGATCCTTCTACACCGCCATTAGTTTCTAGATCTCCATCTAAATCACATGCAGGATTCTAGACCCTTCTTCAGCCTCTATAAATTTGTAATTTCTCTGGCCAAGGAAAGCAAGCCAAGGTCCATGCCTATTACGTAATGCAAATTCATTTCTGTTCTCCAGTGATTGTTTAATCTATTCCGTTGTTTTTCATTGAGTAATCTTGTTGTTTCTCCATTTGTCTATCTCTGAAATTATCCTTTGCTATTGCCGTCTAAGTGTCTGAGTATAAATCTATTGTGTGTGATGTATGCTCTGAACTAACAATAGGTATCAGAGCTAGGGTCGAATATCCACTGTGCAAGCCGCTTAGTGCCATTGGCTTACTCTAGCAGCGTTCATTAAAACGTTGGTTGTTACCTCTGGAGCTGTTGAAGGATCTATCCACAAAATCGGAAATCGCTGCAAAGAAGAGAGTCCAGGAAAAGGATTTGTTCAAGAAATCGTTGAGGAACTAGCTGAGGAACGTTAAGACAGTTGTTGCAAGAAATAAAAAGACCGCAGGCATATGGTGAAACGTGCCACGAAGCCTAAAACATGGAGTGCGTAAGTGCTTTACGTGGAGTTCATAATTTTTTTTCATCAAGCTTGCACGTATACAAACCAACATATGTATGTGTGAATGTGAAAAGGTTAAAACATTATATATGTTTTTATATTTATATAATTATGTGTTGGAATTTGAAAAGTATATTTTAAAAAGCAGCAGGAAATTTGAAAAGGGTATTTTAAAAGGGAAGAAGGTTATTATTGCTAAATTTTAAAGAGTAATAATCAAAGTTTTATTTTTAAGTGGAGTTTTTGTTTTTGGGCATCAATATATTGAAAATGGAGACAGCAATTACAGAAATGGAGAAGTTGAGCGGGGCTAATTTTGTCGTATGAAAATCACAAATGGAGGATATACTGATTTTGAAGGATCAGTATTTGTTGATTGACGGCACAACAAAGAAACCCTCATCGATGACAAATGAAGAATGGAATAAGCTAGATAGAAAGGCAATTGCAACAATCCACCAATATCTAGCAAAGAATGTGTATTTCAATGTGTCCAAAGAAAAGACGGCAGAAGGATTATGGAAGAAGCTCCATGATCTATATAAGAAGAACACGACATCAAACGAAGTGTTCTTGATGAAGAAGCTTTATAATCTCAAAATGAAGGAGGGTGCTTCAGTTGCTGAGCACTTGAATGCATTTAATATTATTACAAATCAACGTGCCTCTGTTAAAATCATTTTAAATTATGAAATTAGAGGTATTTTGCTAATGTGTTCTATGTCAGACAGCTGGGAAAATTTAATTGTAGCTATGAGCACTTCAACAACTGCAGGGACCCTGAAGTTCGATGATGTCAGCAGTAGTTTAATGAATGAGGAACTGCGATGCAATTCAATTGCAGAAAACCAAGGAGGAGAAGCTCTAGCTCTAGCTAATGGTGGTAGGAGAATGGATCGAGGCCGGCAAGGGCGATCAAGATTGAGAGGCTGATCAAAATCAAGGAGAGGAAGGATCATCTGCTTTCATTGTGGCAAACCCGAGCACATGAAGAAAGAACGTCGATTTTGGAAGAAAGGACAAAAGGATCAGAGACCATCTAACACAAATCACAACTCATCCAGCACAAATGAAGGTGAGACTACTGCTGTAGCCACAGATGGTGATGTGTTGTTTACGGTTTCAGTAGAGGATGCATGTCTATATACATCTAGCAGCAGCTTTGATTGGATCCTTGACTCTGGAGCATCTCACCATGTAACCCCATGCAAAGATAGTTTTGTTTCATATAATCCTAGTGATTATGGTAGAGTGCATTTGGGGAATAATCATTTTTGCAGTATTGTTGGAGTGGGAGATGTCTAGATCAAGATGAAAGATGGACAAGATATATTGTTGAAACAGGTTAGGCATGTACCAGAAATGCACAATGAGTTTAATCTCTATTGGGACGAACTGGATGATGAAGGCTTCTTCCACAAGCTTTGGAAAGGAAGCTGGGAAAATTAGCAAAGGAGCACTGGTCGTGGCAAAGACCCAAGATAGGAAAATCAGTTGGCTTGCTGTCACAAAAGGAAAGAGAAATCAGCAGATCTGTGCATAGCGTTTGGGTCACATTAGCGAGAAGGGCTTAAAATCCTTGTTGTAAAATTTTATTCCCAGGTTTGAAATCTTCAATCTTGATCTTTGTGAGCATTGTATATATGGTAGACAAAGAAGGTGTTCCATTCAATTAGAGGTGGCCATGACAGAAAGAAAAATGTGTTAGAATTGGTACACTTAGATGTGTTTGGCCTATTAACATCCAAATCATTAGGAGGAGCATCATATTTTGTAACATTTATAGATGATGCATCCAAGAAGGTTTGGGCATATCTTATGAAAAGTAAAAGTGAAGTGTTTGGAATATTTCAAAATTTTCATGTTGTTGTTGAAAGAGAGACTAACAAATTGCTCAATTGTTTAAGAACAGATAATGGTGGAGAATATTGCTCAAATGCATTTAAGGAATATGGTAACAGGTTTGGTATAAAGCATGAGAAGGCTGTGCCTGGTACTCCTCAACAGAATGGTGTCACAGTTTGGAGCAGTTGGACAGCGTATAAGGCTTTGGAACCAGGCAGCAAATGGATCGATGGAGAGGTAGAAGGAAGAACGCAGATGGCAATGGATCTGGAGATGGCAAAGCAGCGATGGTTTTACACAACTCACCAAAAAAATTTCAAAATTTTTCTCCAAAAATGAAAACCCCAAACAGCGACAGACAGATGGCCTGGAAAACCCTCAAATTTCTTCAGAAACCGTAAAAAAAAATTAAATCCTTTTGCTTCAAATTTCCCTGATGAAGACCCCCCAAGAAATTTCCAGATCTGCAATAAATACCCCTGCAAGAGCTGATTTTGAGGCCAAATCTTACCCTCCAAGGCCTAAATCTGGCTTCAAACAAAATCTTTTCTTCAGATCTGCGACCTGCAATGGCAAAAACAAAACACCCAGAAACAATATATGCAATGATGAAATTAAGAACCCAAAAAACAGCTAAATAAGTACAGTAATTACAAACTGAAGGCTCTAAGTAGCCAGATTTATCGTTATGCCACACATATATTTTTTAAAATTTTAAATTTAAGGCGAGGTGCTTCAGAAAACCCTTCATGCATCCACAACGGAAATTCAAATGATAAGCCCGAGATTAAAACCAACTAGGCTCTTCAGAAAATGCTATTCAAGAGTTGGTTGGTCCAACTGAAAACTTCTCCGAACACCCGATAATCTCAAAATCAAGATTTTCCTCCATAACTTAATTCAACCATTAACAAAGAGAGAGAAAACGACAATGAAATTCAGATCTTAATGGAGATACCTACCATTATATTCAGAATTTAAACTACCATTCAAACCCTAGTGACCAAACAAGATACCTGTGTTTAAAATCACTCTTCATAAAGCTATCATTAATGGCTGAAAGCAAATCTATGCATGAAAATAATACATCTTACAGCGTTTCAATGAAGAGTAACACCAGCAGAAATTTAACCCCAAAGTCTTTCTTTATTGCTCATAACAAAAAAACAAAAAAAAAAGATTACAAGAGAGAGCTTTTCGCTTAGTACACGATCACAAGATCGAATGATCTCAACTGACAACTGACCTCCTATTTAAAGACAAATCTTCCAATGACTAGCTCGAGTGATCCTTGTCAAAACGATCTCGACCGTTGATGAGGATCAAAAGATATTTTAATCTCATCCGTCAAAATTAAATTATTGAGGAAATTCGAAATTATCAATTAAATGCATTTTAATTAATTCAAAAGTTAATTTTTTGAATTAATTTCCCCAAAAAATTGACTTTCACTTAACCCTAGGGACTAAGGGCATAAAATTTAGCAAAATAATAATTTAACCTTATTCCTTGGACCTCTTAAAATTTTATTTTTTAAAGGACCCTCGAATTTAGCCTTTGGAAAATTTAAAATTACCTAGGACTTATGAGTGGATAAATTATTTTTCTAAACCTCAAGACACTTTACATCATGATTTTTACATTTTTACATCTCAAAGGGGAAGCGGAAAACCCATTTGATATAGACCCTCACAAACTACCCAGTTCTGCGACATAAATATAATCTAGCAAATCAAGCAATTTGTAATAAAATAACCTAACCAAATAGTTAGGATTATTCCCAAATCACTTTTACATAGACTCAATCTAGCACACTAGGACTCCCCTAAGATTCTAATGACAAAATCCATTCTGGATTTGGGGTTAGGCTGAAGAAAAACTTTGCCGATCATGGATCGGTGAGACAAAAAACCTTCCGGAACGTAGATCATCACTAGAAAATTAGGTTTACCTAGGCAATTACATACATGACATGGATCTGCTGAAATTATTTACAATTTACACATGCAGACTGGGTTTACAATATAACATGATCATGCTAATAATGATAGTCAGACGGCACGGACACATTGATCAAGCGCTATCCCTTTTGCGAAAAAAGGGGGTGTACTGCTATGGGTCGTTGACATGTAGTGGTCAACAGGGTCTACACCTCAGTCTACCACAATGGTGAGGACGACCCTGAATGGAGCCTCGGATGAATGGCAAGTCTTCGTCCAAAGATTATTGGGCAAAGAAAGACTACCTTCATGGGAGGAGATGTGGGCAGCTCTTCAACAGGAAGAATTAAGGAGGGACCTAGTTAACGTCAACCTCAATGGCAACTGTGAGAGTGGCACAAAGACCAAGGAGGAGGAGGACAACGCAACTCTAGCATCAAAGGGACAGCAGAAGGAGGACATTTCGAAGGTGAAATGTTTCAGATGTGGCGAGATGGGCCACTTTGCATCCCAGTGTCCTTTGAAGCAAAAGGATAAGGATGAGAAACATGATCCTAAGGCTACTCCAACAAAGATTGACAAAGATGAGTTTGCCATGAGTGCCCACGCATCCCTAGGAGTCAAATGGAGCGATATTGACTTGTAGTCGGGAGGACTACATGTGGGCAGGATCCTTGAGGAGTCCACCTCTTGGATCAATTCCATGCTACAGGAGCCCAAGATTCAACAATATCGAGATGGACTTAGTGTCAAATGATGCAGTGGATTGTTTGGAGAGACAGATGCAGTAGCCAGAGACCAGGGATTGATCAGCGCAGAGCAAGGTTGGCAGTAGTGCAGATGGCACAGTGCAGCAGTCAGCAGCAGCACAAAAGATTTAGAGGGTTAGAGACTAGAGCAGTTAGATTCCAACATTCACGGTATTATGTTGAACACAGTTAAGTTCAATTAATTTGGATGTTTTTCAGTTGCTTCTCTTAGCAACTGAGTTACAATACGAATACAGTGTTAGCAGTGGTAGTGCTAGCAGCATAACAAATGCAGCATTTGAGAGGGGGTTGTAGTACAGATGCAGCAGTGGCAGTGTCATGGGCAGCAATATAGTAGCAATAGCAGTACAGTGTTGGTGGCAGCAACAGTGCAGAAAGGAGGTGCTTCAGAAGCAGAGAAGCATACAGTTGGACATTGTTGCTAGAGCACTTTCCTCGCTAAGAGGGAGTGTTAGTTTTTGGTAGCATCAGATGTGCTCTAGCCATGAAAATTGGTGGAGAGGCTAAGGCACATGAGTTCTAAAAGACCCAGAAACCGTCTGGTGAAATTCCACCCAAATTGTATTTTATTAAAATAATTAATATTTTTAATGAGGCTCCTAAGTCTAAACTTAGGAAAATTAAAATATTCATGGGTATTAATCACAATATGGGTGAGAATGATCCAGAAGGCGGATCAAGTCATGTTTTAATCTTAGTTGTTGACTAGAGACTTCATCTCAGCCCTTGATGTCTCAACGAGAAAAGAATAAGGAGGCTTGGGATTCATTTAGAAACACACACACACAGAACGGATTGATTTGGAGTTCGATTTCTGGGGCTAGGAAGCTAAGAAATTCAAACTAGGTGATCAGTTGCAGCAGAGGGGCAGAGATTGTTCGGAAGTACTGACAAAGAGGCGAAGAGAAGCTATTGGAGGCAACGCTGCAGCCAAGAGGACTGACATTGGGCCAATCTAGGCCCACGCAGGCCTAACATAGAGCCAAAAGTGCCAGCGCAGACGCTGAAGCTGCCCTCCATGCAGAAAGTCGGAACTACAGAGGAACTGCCAGAACAGTGGGGAAGGTTGATGCAGTGGGCAAAAGAGACAGCGCAGAGCTGATGCAGTGCCTACGCGGGGCCAACGCAGAGGTAGTCGGGGTTATCCAGTTTTGCTACCAGATCAACCGAAATCTGTTAGGTGAAGTGAGGTAAAGGTTAAAACTCACTCAGTTTTTCCGCCATTGTATTTTCTCTATCACTGGTTTGTCGGGAGGGAAACCAGCATTTGTATTCAAAATTACTGCTTAATAATAGAAAACCCTTAGAGTTGTTGCACCAATTTTCCCACATTGGTTTTTTTCGGGGACTATTTTGTCCAAAAACTATTGTGTCCTATGTATCTTGTTCTTTGCTCAGTTTTTTGTTTCATGTAATCAAATATTAAAGTAGTGTAAGCTACAGAAGTAATTTGCTTCAATATTCAGAGAATAACTTAATAATGTATATTAAAATCAAGTAGGTGAAGTAGATTCAAATTTGCTGCAGTAGGGGTTCCTTGAGGATTAGGAATTTTCACACATAAGACACTTTTTTCTCTTGTATGAAATTCTCTTGAGCTAGTGTGCAATGGAGGGCTAGTTAAGTGACTAAGCCTAGGGTTTATCTTCTTGTGGATCGAGTCCTTCTCAAAGTCTTTCTTAGTGAATCTTGGATCTTGGATGCATTGTAAGTTGGTTTATTTGCCATGCTTGGATATTTTTCATGGGAATTGTTGTTATTCTTGTTAACTACATTAATTTGACATTCGTGTTCATGTACCCTACTGAATTTTCCCTCAATTTCTAAAGATTTGAGGAGTAGGTTAATTCTTCTCCCTTGAATTTCTAGAGAATTGAGAACCCTAATTTAAACTCTATGACAAGTAGGTTAATTTTCCCTGGTATGTTGGGATTAGGTTTTCCCCGTTTAGATTTCCCTAGGTTTGGTTTGTATCCTAGACTCCATTGCCTATGTGGAGAAGGCACTAGTCTTCCTTCATCCAGTGGATAGGTTTTAGTTTTATGGTTAATCTTAACAAAACCCAAGTTTAATTTCTTTTTTTCTATTTAATTGCCTTCTAAGTCACATCGCACAAGACACAAGGGCACAATTCATATATACAACTACACATATACATGATGATGATACAAATTCAATCATATATACAACTAGTACTACATTAATGAAGATAAATTGACAAACACACAAGAAATTAAAACCATAACTACAGTGCTTGAGCCTACTATCGTGCTGAAATAATGTGTTGTTCAACATTTGAAGTTGTTGTTGCAGCCCCACTTTCAACAAATGGAACACTTGCAGCCCCTGATGAAATTGAAAAAGCAGGGACATTATCAATGGGGACATTCCTCCCCTTCCTTTGTCATTTTCCAACTGCCCTTGATTGAGCCATGATTGCTATGATATGAAAAGCAAACAAAATGCTCTAAGAAAAACAAATTTCTGTAGCAAAAATAAAAAAAATATGTATGTCAAATCCACTTACCAGCAGTTCAAATACTCGTGTCAGACACATGTCATGCTTGTGCCATGTCCAACACGATGAATATGTGACACAAAGGGGCTAGGGACATGTTAGGTAACTTATACTGCCTTCGTATTGGGGATAATTTTCACCTAAAACGTGTTCTATTGGTTTAATAATGCTCTTTGATGAATGTTCTATGGTATAGAATCATTTTAACATGCATCGGAGAAGCATATTGATTGTTTTTAATACAATTTTCTGCAATTTATTAGGGCCAACATCATTATTTAGATTGCATTCATTGGCTAATTGAACCATGGAAAGTTGCTGAATTTTACTTCCTAAGTAGCTAATTTTTATAACCTTTCATTACATGTACTATTCATGCATTTTGAATGGTTAGATATGCTGCTATAATTAAGTCTTGTTTGCTGACCAAAACTGTAGATTTTCACCTAGTTAATAGCAGCCAAGTGTCTTGTGAGCTTTGGGTGTGTTCCCGGACTTCATTTTAGACTCCCTTGCTTTGGATAGCCTTAGGATTGACCGATAAAATCCTATGAACCTATGAGAACATGAAAGACTCAATCTCCACCTTACCCTAACCTTTATAAGCATAGGACTTGGTGGGCTGGCTTGTAGGATCCTTGGTGGGAACTTAGCTTTAGCCTTTTTACAGTTATTTGATCCCTAAGTTCTACCGGGAAGCCTCCCTTGTGGTGGCTGGTAGGCACCACTAAAACAAAACAGGGGCTGTTGCTGAGGTGACAGTGTGGCATCCCTGATTTGTTGCATACCTTCCTTGCTTGGTGAAGGCTTTGCACCTAGGTGCAATATTTTGTAGCAACACACCTATAGTGCTAAGGTGTTCCTTACGCCACCCATGTTGTATTTGTATGCAAATGTCCCTATATGATAAAGAGCCTTTTCTGGACAAAAGTCAGGGATCTAGGCCTTCAGAAATAGCAATCAGCCAGATTTTAATTTGCACTGCATTGACCTATGAGCAAGCAAATGCCAAAAGCACACATGCAACAGTTTATTCGTAAAATGTCTAAGAATCAGCTATACATTAATACCCCATTACCTACAGTGATCTTACTTTCATTGATTCGGAACATTCATCCTTTACAACTTTGAGGCTTGCCTTCAGGTTTCCAGTCTATGGCTTCCAACATGGTCTTTGGATCTTAAACTATAAAAGTACAACCATGAGACATACAAACACAATCATATCTTCAAATAGGTTAAACTAACATACTTAAGGTACTAACACCAAAAAATATTTCATAAGAAAAGATCACCATATCCCCAATTCCAATATGTCATATCCTAATTACAAATTCTAAACATCATACAACAACAGAACAGGTTGATGTCAATAGCTGAAATAAACTGCTGACAGCAACCTCTGGATATTCATTGGTCATTGCAATTGGCCTCCAAAGTTGTGTAAAGGACAAGAATTCTCTAAACCAATGTAGCTGTTTGCTCAAGGCATCACAGCAAGTCGGAATATTTCAAGATATTATAAGGTAATCCCGCAGGGAGATCTGATTGGAATAGAAACAGAAACAAATGTCAAGAACTCATACTTACTCAAAGAATCTACCACATAGCTAACGAGCCTGCATACTGTGTTTACATACCGGTTGCTGCATATGGTATGCCTGACAGTTTTCATGCTTATGAAAAAATTATCTTATAAATCCAGTTCTGACCCACAGCTGGATCCAGTCCACAACTGCGTCACTCATAGCAGTCCCAGCTCTTTTGGGATCCCTTTAGGATCTGGTTTATAAATTTTCTCCATCTCTAAAGCTTTTTGAAACACCTAATTTAGTAAATCCTCAAATCCTACAATTTCAAAAAGTTACTACACCCGCATCTGCTCCCACACCCACACTTCTAGTAACTTTGCCCACAGTTCTGACTGCTCTGACGTTGCCACCAGCAGCTTTTGGATCTCTTATAAAATGTGAAAAACTGTATAGAATGGTTTGATCTTCTTGTCAGGGAATAATGTTCCCATACAAGCCCCAGATCCTTTGACAATTAAGACAGCACCATTCCTTGCAAATCCAATGCTTAAAGGTTCATGCTTCTCATGGCTCACTAATGCAAACACTAAAAACAATGAAGAATAGACCCACATCATTTTGAATATGTCAGAATAACCATACAAAACAAATGTATACTGTGGGTGACTTTCATCGAAAAACAACTCAAAATTGGCATCCTCCCACAAGTGACCCATATGATAAGCAATAATCAGTTAAGTTCAACAGTCATTCAATTAAAGAATGCAAATATTAGTTTTACAAATGATAAAAAGAAAATATTAGTTTTCCAACTGTTATTATATGTGCCATGTGCTACAAAGAACACTGTTATCAGAAATCTAGGACAAATAATGACATATAACACGAGAATAGAGTGTCACTTTGAATTTTGTATTTCAACATTTAACCAATTTGAATATGTTGTATTTGGATAACAATGTCTGGCATCCAAAATGATCTGAAGTTAGGATGATCTTTTAAGACTCAACAAGACGATCTCAAGCATCCAAAATAATCTAAAGTTGGGATGCTCTTTTAAGACTCAACAAGACAATATCAAGGATCAATATTATAATTTAACGAACTGGGTTCAACTACTTGATGTTTTCCACTAAGGTCAAGACAAGGGAATTTGGATAGCATCCTTGTTATTCTACGTAACAGTCAGCTTATGTCTTTCCAAAGGAACTCAGATAAACTGAAAGACAAATGAGCAATTCTTAAATCTTACTTCCCATAGAATTGTAATGGTCAACCTTTCTGGAAATTGGTGACAGGTAAACAATAAAACTCATACCCAAGTTTAGAATGCATTGCTGGAGCCGGCCTGGATCACCAACAAGGTCATCCGGTACATCCGAGGCAACTACCCATGAGAAATCCAACTGCTTCTGCTTTGCACGCACCTGTAATGAAAGGAATTATTACATAAATAGAAGGTTAAAATATCAGAGAAATCATCAAACTAAAAAACAAATTTTCAAGGTCGAAAAACAAGCATTAGGATAAAAGACGAAGCATCTGGGCAAAGCAGATTGAAACCTGAAGCATTTTCATTGTTGAACCAATGGTATCTGACAATTTGAAAGGAACGTGTTCAAGATCAAGTCGGCCTGCTTCTATCTTGGCTAAATCAAGAATGGCATTTACTATGTGCAAGAGGCAATCTGCAGACTGTGATACAGTTAGAAGGTGTTCCCGTTGCTCCTCTGTGAGGTCTGTATCCAGTGCCAATGATGCCATTCCTATAATGCCATGAATTGGAGTTCTGCTAGCCAGATCCATAAAAATAAAGGTCGTTAATGTCACTTAATCAACCTTTCAACTTATAATTCATCATAATACCTATAATTTTCCAAAGATATTTTGAGTGAGTTAAACCACTCCTAATAAAAAGTTTATGCCACTGTGGAACCAGAAAACAAACTACCTTGCATGTAACCTAACCCACGAAGCCCCATCAGATGTCCAATAGATTTTCACTGTTGTCTTCTGAACACTCATACCAATTACCACAGCTGTATCTAAGGAACACACAATGGATGTCAACAGTAGGCGGAAAGAGCCTCTACGTTGAACTTTTTTGTAGAAATAATTCTTATATATACAGAAAGATATTGACATCAGCGTTGGAGGGCAGCTTTGTTGGGAGATTGCACATCTGTGATTTGGGATTCCCTGGCTGGTATTTGCCATTTGGCACTGTTTGAGAGTTTCCACATTGTATGTTCTCTGGAAACTCTGATGTAAATATGTATTTGATAATGAGTCAGTTCCCTGATTTTTTTTGTCAATTATGGAGAGATGAGGTACACATGCAATTGCTGGTAAAAGGATGATTGCTGATTAAGGAATACCAAACTGCTAGACCAGGTCCCTTATTCTGATTTTGTATCTGTTTTAGTTACTTTAAGGAAGAAAATATAAAAGTTTCACTACTTTAAACATTTCCAATGATGATGCCTATGCCTTAACTTTAAAGAGAGGAACAGACCACAGATTATAAAAATAAATATGATATGGCTGTGATTTGTTTAACAGAAGAAAAGTAACCAACATAGATCCATCTTAAACACGGATCTATCATGCTCCGAGAAGGATCAAATTTCTTAAGGTGTAGATTCTTTAATCATTCAACTCCATGTCATGTATTAATTCCTTCATATAAATGATAAAAAATTACGTGTTCAGAAATTTGATTCCTCTCAGTGCTTGATAGATCTGGGTTTAAGATGGATCCATGCTGGTTTATTTTTTTTGATGTTGTCATGTACATATGTAGTTATTATTTGTTTGTTATCATGCAAATCTACATATGTAGTTATTTATTTTTTGTCTATTTATCTCTTTGTTGTCATACAAGATTAACTGACAATATCTCCCCCACACTGAGCTATAGAGCACCTTGCCACTATCGGTGCAATCAACTATGGATAAAGTCCAATCTTTTTTGTTCATTGTAAACTAATTAAAAAACAATCATTTTTCTAATTTCATAACTTGTAAGGATAAATAAGTCTTCACTACTTTTCTTATTACAAACTAATTGAACAGACACATTCTTTTTTTATTTCCACGACCAACTCATAATCAAAAGTAAACCTTTGTTGTTGTTGCTATTATTTTTGTAACGTAGTATAATTAACAAGCTTTTCTAATTCTAGTTCTTTTTTCCAAAGGAAAAAAACGAAACTTTTTATTAAAAATATAAAAAGTTTACATTGCAAATGCCGTGGCATCACTGCTCATAACTGAGCTTTGTCTAAACTGAGAAAAAATAAATTTCTGCTTTAATATCTGAGAATTTCTAATTCTAGTTCTAACTCAAAAACATAAATCTAAATTTACTCTAAAGCCAACTTGTATTTTTTTAATTTTTAGTGTAAGTAGTTTTTTAATTATTTTTTAATAACACTATCTAACACTAACATGACAACATCTAGCCCACACTGGGCTGTAGGGCACCTCTTGGTGCAATAAAATGAATCATCTTAAGTTCTAATAAAAAACCTTCCATGCCAGCCAGAGATGATCTTATCCTCTTTTACTTCTAGTTGATGGAATGCCGAAAATAGGTACAACCTTAACAGTTAAGCTCGAATTTCATCAAATAATAATTCCACTTACAGAAAACACGAGCTCAACTTTCCAATTAGCTATCCAAAAAAAGAATCCTAAAAGTTCTCAGTGTTTATATACATAAAATGCAACACACACAAATATCACAATAAAGAGACTAATAAAAAAACCAAGAGCACACCTCACAATGTAAATATAAAGCTTGCATGATTTTGACCATGAAGCTCACAGACAATGATTCTAACATTCTATTGCCTCCATAAGATAGAGTCTAATAATTGCCTCCATGAGATAGAGTTTGGTTGACATGTCCTGAGCTTGCCCCTGTAAGCACTGTCTTTCGATAAGGGCTAGGGATCCATACCCTTTACTAAGACGAGGCTGGACAGCCTGCTGCAAACCAAAATGTGGCCCTGTGAACTGTACTCACAAGTAAGTGTAAGTTGTGGTGATCTCAATCTCTGTCCCACAATAGCGGAAATGTAAATCTGTGTTTTGATGCATGGAAAATCGAAATCTTGGTTTTATTCAGGTTGAATGTCAATTCTCAAATCTCACAAAAACTAGCCAGTGTGTTGATCTGTCTCTATAATCCCTCAGGAGTTAATAGGAGTTGGGAGTTCAACACCTGATGTAGAAGACAGCCATCACAGCTCATGAAGGAAGGACTCTAGGTCATCAATATAGGTCCCAAAGAGGGTCAGTGAGGGGATGCAGCCCTGTTTTACACCAATGGTACTCCAGATGAAATCAAGAAGACCATGTGCCAATCTAAGGCATCCCAAAACTGACTCATATAATTGCATGATGGCTACCAGTAGGGTCCCAAATATGCCAAGTTCACATAGCCCCTAGAATAATGCATCCCTCAAGACTGTGTCAAACACTTTCCAAAAGTATACAAAACAACTATAAACCTTTGAAGAGTGATGACAATCCTCCTCAATAATGGCTCGCACAGTGAAGATGTGATCATTAGTCTGCAAGTTGAAGTGGAAACTTGCTTGTCCTCTATTCCTGAGATGACAACTCTCTAGCTGCTCAGAAAGCCATTGATCTAAGACTGTGTCGTAAAGCTTGGAGAATGTATGACCCACCATGATCATCCGATAGTTGCTTAGATAAGAGTTGCTCCCTAATTTGTGAATCGGATGAATAATGTGTTTGGCCCAAGATGAGGGGAAACGTGAACACGCCACATGATTAAATAAATCAGCAATATAGGTATCAAGGGATTGGTTACCATGCTTAAGGAATTCAGCCTACAGCCCTTCCTCATTAGCGGCTCTATTGGTACACAGCTCTGACTGCTATTCTAATGTCCTGCTTAGAAAGAAGGTGGCACACTGGCAAGTGGAGGGAGGCGAGAAGACACGGGTCGGAGGTTGTCTAGGGATATCATAAATGGAG
Organism: Pinus taeda; assembly: GCA_000404065.3. Lineage (NCBI taxonomy): Eukaryota > Viridiplantae > Streptophyta > Pinopsida > Pinales > Pinaceae > Pinus > Pinus taeda. Next base: position 216,851 of record APFE031263723.1, on the reverse strand, counting down.
GTGCTGCGAAAGAACATGGTCTAGGGGTCAAGATCGCATGAAATGGTATGGGATTGAGGAAAAAGGGCGTGCAAAAAGGCTTTTGGGGAGTGATAGGCGGCTAGACAAGTGAATGGCCTTTAATGAGCAATGTGCTAGGTAAGGATAACAATTCCTACCCATGTCTAAGTGTGCGAAGCTCAATACATGATGTAGTAGCAAGACCATGCTAAAAATGGTTTAAAGTCGACAGGGGTGGGCCACAAACTGATAGGCCAGGAAACCACTTGCTCATTTCTAATAATACCCTAAAGCATGAGGACTTGAACTCTCTACACGTGACCATTGTTAAAAGTGAAGCTTACACCATTTTCAAGATCACCCTTACATTCATCAAAGACTAATGAGAAAAATGATGAATACAAATGAAAATGGGTAGGCATATATATCATAAAAAAACCAAATCAATATAAGGTCAATTGTAGCCAAAATATACATGAGAGTGGGTGTGTATACAATGATAGCCTGAAATAATGCTTGGAATTAATTAAACCAAGGTTATAAGACACTTAAATTTATCAACTTGAGAAGGTAACACTTTTATGCTAAATTGCATAATACAAGGAAACAATTACAAGTTTCTAAAACAAAAATGCACTAGAAAATTGACCCCTCAAAAATTTGGAAATGCATTATGGATAAATGAGCAAGAATATTTAAATTACAAGCAATGTTCCATCGCTTATATTGGGATCTTCATCATTAGTATCACCCTTTGCCTCTTGTCTCACCTTTGCCTTTGCCTTGATCCTCCCAAGACATTAGTGAACACCATCCAATTTTGATGAATGTGCCTAATCTAAGCCTTAATATATGGTCGGAAAAGATTAACATGCCTAATCAATAATTCTGGATTGAGTGAAGGGTACATATTTGCTAAGAGGTTGTGGCCCATGATAAAAGAGTTCAACAATCAACACCATCAAATATGGAGGACATAAAGGGCTTGTTTCTCTTGATTAAAATGTCAATCCTTACCACCATACATAATAGAATCCAATCAAAATGTTGCATTCCTACCAAATCCTAAAATCATAAAAACTGTTAAAGTCTATTGAATGTTAAATGGGATACGAAATTCTACTTTCTCCATAGGAAGTCCAATGAGATTGGAACTACTCTCAAAAATCCTGAAACAATTAATGGTAATGTTAAAAATTTAAGTAAAAGAATGAAAATCAAAGACACGGAAAATGTCAACTTTTATTAAGAATTCATTATAAATGGTCCCTATTTATAATTGAAGACAGACTTTGTCTATGGATATAAAATATATTGCTCGTTTGTTAATATGATTGATAGGAACAATGATGATACAATATCCCTCGTGATGGTTTACTTACAGCATTGACTAGTCACAAGGTGAAGAAGTACATGCCCCTTAACTTTTCATTAACTAATTAGTTTGTTATTATTTATTATTATTGCATTTATCACATTGTCGCATTATCACATTGTCGCCCTCCCAAGAAATGCTTTGTCCGCGAAGCATATCAAATACAATTTTCCCCAGTTGAGCACATTTTTGTAGTGCAATGAAGTTTATCTGTTTTTATGGGTTTGACTCCACTCACACTTTGAGTGTTGGTGAGGTCCTTGTATATTGTTTGCATCTTTGTGAGAGTGGAAGCTTCAACACCATATAATTTATAGAATGTAGAGTTTTGTTTCTAGTACTAGTTATTGTAATGGAATTGGAACTTTACGACATTTTCCTACTGCTTTGACCTCTTGTCCATAAGTGACAATCAAGGTGAGATCCTTCATGGGGTACACAGAAAGGTTAAATTGTTTAGCAACAACAATGTCTATAAAATTATGAGTACTACCAAAATTACAGGTATTCTGACATTTCTATCTTTTATGACTCCTTTAAGCTTCAGATACAAAGGTTGAAGTCGCCCTATCACTCCTTTCCGAGATTTGGTGGAACATACTTTGCAATAGGTGGTTGTAATTCGAGTAATTATCTTTCTTTGAAGTTTGTTGTCTTCATTTCTATTTGGTTGAGCACATGAAATTGGAAATGTTGGAATTTCTAAGTCTAACCCGTTAGAAACCCTTCATGTACTTTCTGATTTATTCCTACCTACTTGTTCTGTTAATTAACACATTATTTACCATGTAAACACTGGAATTAAATACAAGTACATGTTCAACACATTACAGATCATCAACTGAAGGAAACAGAAACAAGCACACAAGTGACACCGTTGTTTTTGGACTAATGTCCCCGGAAAAACCCAATGCGGGAAAATCGGTGCAGCTATCTAAGGGTTTGATTTATTAAGCAGTTTCAAAATACAATCTAGTTGCCAAATCCAGCTCACCTAACAGAGAAAAATCTCGGCAGTAGTACCTCTCTACTCGGAAGCAGATATTTCGGTTGAAACCCCGGATAAACACTCTAGCAGCTCCAATTTGCCCCACGAAACCCTAGCATCAGCCTCTCTTTGGCCCAGCGTTAGCCCAGCGTCACTCTGGCTTCGCTGCGTCAGCCTCTAGAGGCACTGCGTCAGTCCTCTGGCCCTCTGCGTCACCACGTTGGCCCTTTGAGGCACTACGCAGCTCCTAGCTGCCTCTGCGTGAACCCTTCGCTGCTTCTGCGACCCTCTCACTGGCTACGGCATTGATCCTCTTAGTGCTATCTCTGCCTCTCTGCTTCTGTATTCACTGCTCCTCAACTGCAACTCTGATCACTCTCTCAACTTTCTCAGCGAACCCAGCCCCAGAAAGTCGAAATCTAGATCAACTCAGTGCCTTCTCCAAGTGACCCTCAAGCCTCCTCTTATACTTTTCTCATTGACAAATCAACGGCAGAGATTAAGTCCCTAATCAACAGCTAAGATTAGATCTAACATGATCCATGACTTTTGTACCATTCTAACACAGTTTTATATTAATTCACATTAATATTTTATTTTCCCTAAGTTTAGACTTAGAGACTCCATTAAAAATATTAATTATTTTAATATTTCCCAAACTGTTTAGAATCTACCCAAACCCTTTCTGGGTATTGGATATCTCATGTGCCTTAGCCTCTCCACCAATTTTCGTGGCTAGAGCACATTCGATGCTACCGCAAATCAACAGGAAATAGTAATGTTTTCTGTGGTGTACTGTTATGGTCTGTATCCACTTTGTATGCTATAGTGATTTCATCATTTGGCTTTTGTATTTCTACTTGCTTTCCATCCACAATTTTATAATAGTGTAATCACATGCCTTCACATCTATGTCCCAATGTCCAATTTTTCCCATACTTACAAATAATTGTTTTCTTCTTTTCTATCTTTCTGATTCACTGGTAAGATGTGTTTGATTCTGTTAATTTTTTAGTTAACATGTTTTTTGCTTAGTTTAGTTCCTTCATTAGCCCATTATTAATTCCATTAATCCAGTAGCAATCACATTAACCATTATCATATGACAGTGACTGATGAAATAACATCAAACATAAATGCAAAAGACAAACCAAGACAAGGGGACACCAAATTTGGCGGATTCTAGGGAAAAGCCCCAAGTAGGGGAAAACCCTTTGAACAATTCTTCTTATTATTATATCAAATGTTCTGCAGAGGGAGAGAGAGTACAAAAGTCGAAATTGATTCAGAGTCAAAACAGCCATGTCAAATCTGCAATCAACAGCAGTGAAAATCTGCCCCAACTAGAAAGTCAACGATGGTCTACGTAGCAGCAAACAGTCCTCTTTGGAGCTCAGTCAAAGGCAGTCAAACTCGGCCTTTTGAAGTGGTCAAAGTCAGCCCAAAATAGTCCTGAAAGAAACGGACAAACTTGGTCAAATTCTGCAGCCAACCCTATGGTCAGCCTCAATCAATGTGCACAGAATATCTCAGTTTTTGTGCCAGCAAAAGCAGCTCTCCAAAACTGAAATTTTGACATGCAAACTGCAGTCAAAGGAGGTCAATATGGCCCTGGTCAACGTTGGTCAAACCTGCAATTGTTCCTGAAATCCGGCCCTGTAATTCGTCTTGCAATTTGTCCTTCTGTTGCCACACATGTGAGGAAAAGATATGCCCAATAAGTTGTACGAACCAATCAGAGGAGGAGAGAGATGATCGTATGAGTGAGTGAAGTGCCAAATGAAGTTGGAGGCCTCTCTTATTTATACAAATCATTGAGGGTGAAGTGACATGTCTCTTGGGCTTCATGACCCTACATGATGATGTGGCCAACCTTGACAATTTGCACATGTGAGGGCATAAATTCAAAAACACATTTCTGCTTATCCAAATTTGATGATCTTTAGGTCAATTTTGGTCCCCTCAAAAAGAGGAATTCAATGCAATAATCATCTCCATCAAATGAGTTGTCTAAAGTGGAATTTGACCCTAGTTGCCGATTTTAACACTTCCTCCCAACTAGGGAGAATTCCACCTGCCAATCCATCATGACATTCTGTCATCATGAACCATCTTTGCATCTCATCTCAACTATGTTGAGCAATGATGTAATATTGAATAAGGCTTCATCGAGAGTGAGTCACAAGACCTTGCCACTCTCCACTGACAAAAGTCAGTCCAGGGGTAGAACCCTAATCAAACTTGGTCCCAGATCAAGTTGTTTAACACCATGCATCCTAGACATAGGGAATATGGCAGTACACGATGCGTCCATTTGTAGTGCTATGGTCCCTATCCACTTTTCCCAACTCATTGGCCAGATGAGAGGTACTTCCCATGTGTCCCAGACTACATGGGTAGGATGATGTTGGGGCAACAACAGGGAAAGAATAAATCACATCCTACTCACAACCACATGTAGGAAAAGGATAAACGCCATCCTACAATCACATGTCACAACCATCGTGGGGAAAGGATAAACAACATCCTACGTGCATGCAAACCAACGAGAGTAGGGAAAGGATGAACCACGTCCTACATTCATGCCAGCCAATAATTGTAGGAAAGATCCTACACAGGGGAAAGGAAGAAACACGTCCCACCAACGTGTCAACCATCAATCATAGGGAATGAGCAACCTACATGTGGGGAAAGGATTAACCACGTCCCACCGACATGTCCACATGTGACAACCAACAGATGCCTATATGCATCTCTCGCTGGGGTATCTGCAAGAGAAGGTGAACCACTCATCCTACTCATATGCCATAGGAGAAGGTGAACCACTCATCCTATGCATATATCATCAGCTATAGGGGAAGGCAAACCACTCACCCTATTCTCTCATATATCATCATGGAGTATCATAGGGGAAGGTGAACCACTCACCCTATGGTCGCACACAACTCCAAGAAGTACCCCAGGAGCTCCCAGAGCTCAATGTTCAACCTAGACCCTCCTAGTAGGGCCTATCCACGACTCCCATTCTATCTCTCAAGAAAGATAATCTTGACCTTACCAAGAGGCAATGTAAGGATGGCAGTGATTTGCCCATCCAACCAACAATGATGGAGCTCGGTAGCTCTCCAGTGTACCATATCAAAATAAAGTGGCACCAAATACTTGGAGCTATCATGGAACATGGATTCTCTGAAAAATTAATCCCACTCAAGAATATCGCAATATACAACAGTGGTTACCAGCAAATGGCTCACTCAAGAGCTTCCTCAACCAAATGGCTTCATAATAAGAAATACTTGTTGTTATATACATTTAGCCCCAATAGTGCTTCCAGAGCAACTGAATCAAGAGATATAGCACCAGATGTGTTGTTTCCATCCATCACACTGCCCACTGACCCAACATCAGAATATTCATGGAATCTTTAGATTCCAACAGTGTAGCTCAAATTATAGATAATAGAATCACATAGATATCTCAATAAGCAATTATCCAATATATAAGGCTCATCCATAGATCAACTTAGAGTCTTCATAGCGAGGCATATGACTGATAGGGTGTTTATCAAGAACACTAGGGATCCCACAAGATATACATATGTAGACCAACAGCTTCTCCATCTCATCAAACCTTTAAGTGCAAGGAATAGTGCATTAAGGCTAGGTCTTCCATCTTGACTTTAAAAGTCAACTCCCTCTTACATTAATAAATGAGAGGGTCATCAATCAGACATCATCAATAGTTGCATCTTTACAATCCAATCAACATGACTTGTCCATGACTCCCTCTAAATATAAGGAAAGCGACCTTGCCAAAACATAATCATGGAGCCACCTGTAACTTGTCCCTTTTCCTGCTATAGACCCTTAGGTCGATGTGCCAAAGTCATCAATCATAATCATGCAGCCTCTCAAGTAACAGGGATATATCAAGGCATCATCAAAGTCATCATAATCAACTGCCATCACTTGCCTTCATCAATAAACATCGGGCAAGAAGAGTCATAGGGTGATCATCTAGCTTTCAATCATGAGCTTCTCATGCAAGGGATAAGACTTTCCACGAGGCAAATGCAATAGAAAACTTCTAGGAAGCTTGCATGATCAAAGAGTAAACTTTGAAGAATCATCATGGTTCTTCTTCAACCAGAGTGAAGAAACCCCCCCATGAGATTGTCCCAAAATCGCTGCATTATCCTTCATTGCCAAATGGCTGCAACCAACGCATTAAATCACCCAATCCATGATGAGGAGGGGTCCTTCGCATCCAGGCATCCATATTCATAAGACCATTCTTCATAAGATCTTGGCACAAAACAGAAAAGTGCCTAATGACCCAATCAAGATGCCAAAATCAGGGTCTTCACAGTTCCCTCTACTCATCGTGCTTGCCAAGACATAGGATCTGCCATGCATATCCTTCTTCCAATGCGCTCTTCATGAGGCACCTGCAATAGTCATAGACAAGCACTACCAAGCACAATATGTGATCATAAAAGCATGATATATGATATAGGGTTTTCATACACTGATGGAGGATGGAATTCAAAACATCATCCTCATCAATCATACCCTAGAATCCACAAACCCTAAAAATCAAAAGAAAGGGTTTCTTATGAGGGAACATAATAGGGTAAGGGTTTCATATGTGAGCTAGGGTTTTCCATGAGCCATCTAGGGTTCTTATTTGAATCAAACCCTCCATCAAAAGACCCTTTAAACAAATAAAAAAATAAATGCATTACACGTATCTTGAGAGATATTATACCTCTAATTTTACATTCAATCAGGCTGCTACAGGGGTTTGCTCTAAAGTGCCTTGCACTTCTTCTATCTATCAAACTTTCAAGGGTACTATCATCCTTATCCAAAGGTGCCAACATAAAGGAGCTACATATTTTTCTTAGATGAACTTCCTTTGCTTCAGCTGCTAGACAAAAATAAGATCACATGGAGGGTTGTCACTAAACCTTCTCAAAATCACATCATCTGCTAGAAAATGAGCATCTTAGTCAACAATATGACATTGTGGAGGGCTTTTACTATTCTTCAAAAATTATTTTCAAATTGATGTCTAAAGGGACCATCCATTCTCATAACTACATCCTGTATTTTCATTGACTTCAAGGCACCTTTTATGAAGGCTTCAAAGACATGAATATATATATTCCTTATTGATTTGCAAGTCGTCTTCAACGGAACTGGCTTATAACACTTGTATCTGGTTGTCATTTTAAGGCTACAATTCGTACCTTGCAAACATATGCATAAAAGATCTCAGTTTCCTTAAATTATGGAGAACCTTAGGACTATCCTTTATAACATTGCGCCTCAAATTCTAGGATAAGTCCTCCTGAAGATAACTGATAGGATACCACCCTTCTAGCTATAAATGAAGTTACCTTTTAGTCATAGTCCAGTGACCACAATGTATCAAAGTCCACACAACTGCCGAATTTGGTTTTTTAGATTAGGGCATTTAACTCTCTTCAGAACAATGAGAATAACAAATTGATAACAAGAATGCACTATCAAGAGCAGCAGAAACAAATACCCTTCGATTCTACTTGTGCAAAGATGTCCTCCAAAGTTGCTTCAGACAGAAGGCAGAAATACTTTGTTTATACTTAGAATCAAGCTAAGTAATGTACAAAGATGCTATGAATTTATCCACATTAAATTCCTCAGCGTAGACAGGGAACTTAATGACTCGATCTGAAGGCTGTTGTGGCTCAATTACAAATGCTTTCACTTTCAAGAATAACACAGTGAAACCCTCTCCAATCGGGTCACGGAACTTAACACTGTAGGTTCAGTCCATAGTTCTTTATATGCCTTGAATTACCACAAGCCTCCTAGAGGGCCGAAGTCTTGCCAAAAGGAGTTGCACTAGTCTCAAGCGTTTGTAACCTTGATGCATGCCATAAACCATAGAATAATGGGAATACCCTGCCTAGATTACTACCCTACCACTATGTCAAGAATCCTCCACTAGTGGCTAATAAAAGGTTCAGATCCCATAGCTAGCACAGCCCTAAACCCAACAAAAATGAAAAAATTGTGCCACAGATGACCTTGGCTGACGTTGAATAGCCTCAAATAGTCTGCTCCTTCAACGAGTAACCTAAACAAAAAACAAGAGAAAAAATGCCAATCTTCCACAGTAGATTTGCTGCTCCATAGGGATGCAATATTGTTGAAGGAGGACTTTAGCATCTTTATATTTAATTAATGGTCTTCATGAGCTATTTAGCCCTACTCTTGCATATACCCAAGCTTGCATTATTTTTCAAGACCTCTCATGTCTTCTAGGGCTTGCAGCAAGATACTTCAAATGCATTGGCATTCCACGGCTTTATCTTGACTTTACGGAAACTTGACAACATCTCTTGTGATTGCATTCCTCCTCTTTCTTGGGCTTGACTTCACCTAGCTCTGATACCATATTAGTTTTTGAGTTAACAAGTTCTTTGCTTAGGTCAATTACTTCATTAATCCATTAGCCCATTATTAATTCCATTAATCCATTAGCAATCACATTAACCATTATCATATGACATTAAATGATGAAAGAACATCAAACATAAATGCAGAAGACAAGCCAAGACAAGAGGACACCAAATTTGGCGAGTACCAGGGAAAAACCCCGAGATGGGGAAAACCCTTTAATCAATTCTTCTTATTATTATATCAAATGTTTAGCACAAAGAGAGAGAGTACAATAGTCAAAATTGACTTGCCAAATTAGAGTCAACACAGCGCTGTCAAATCTGCAGTCAACAGCAGTCAAAATCTGCCCTAGCCAAAAAGTCAACGAAGGTCAATGTAGTAGCAAAAAGTCCTCTTTGGAGCTCGGTCAAAGGCAGTGAAACTCAGCCTTCTGAAGTAGTCAAAGTTAGCCCAAAATAGCCCTGAAAACAGTAGGTAAACTTGGTCAAATTCTGTAGTCAACCCTGCAGTCCGTCCTACAATCAGCATCGATCAATGTGCCTAGAATATCTTGGTTTTTGTGCCAGCAGAAGCAGCTCTCCAAAAGCAAAATTTTGACATGCAAAACCAAAGTCAAAGGAGGTCAATATGGCCGTGGTTGCCACAGTCAATTTGTCCTTTTGTTGCCACATGTCTGAGGATAAGATATGCCCAATAAGCTGTATGAACCAATGAGAGAAGGAGAGATGATTGTGTGAGTAAGTGAAGTGTCAAATGAGGTTGGAGGTCTCTTTTATTTATACAAAACATTGAGGGTAAAGTGACATGTCTCTTGGTCTTCATGAGCCTACATGATGATGTGGTCGACCTTGACAATTTGCATATGTGAGGGCATAAATTCAAAAACACACTTCTACTTATCCAAATTTGATGATTTTTAGGTAGATTTTAATCATCTCCATCAAATGAGTTGTCCAAAGTGGAATTTGGCCCTAGTTGCCAATTTTAACAAATTCCTTTTCTGCTTCACAAATATATGGTTTCTTACTGTAACATATGTGCCCTAGCAACCATTTGTCACCACAATATCTACGTTTGTTTACCCTTTTCTTATTTGAGTACTAATGCCAATTTTCATCTTCTCTAGTGAATGATGACCAATTGACTTTGTTTTTTGTTCAATTAGTTTTGTTGCATAACTAGCATCCTCAATAATTTTAGGGTTCCCTAGTTTTATTTCACTATGGGCGTAATCCTTCAACCTCTGTGTATACAATTTTAGTAATTGTTCATCTACAAATCAGCTTTGTCTTGTTGTGACAACATCCCATTCATGTGTAAAGTCATTTACATTCTCTTTTGTTTAAGATGTACAATCTGTTGTACAAGTCATTGTCTTCCTCGTCGGGGAACCTTTTTAATAAGGCAGTTGTGAAACTCTACCAATGACAAGAATGAGCGCCACATTTCTAATCAACCATAGAAACCAATCATAAGCTTCCCCTTCTAAGTTGTTGGAGGTTGTCATTATTTTTTCTCTTTCATCCAAGGGTGGTTTGATTCAAAAATGCCCTCCATTTTGTTGACCCAGATGAATACTCCTCGATGATCCTTATCATCATACTTTGGTAATTTCTTTTAATTTTTTGCTAATCTCTATCTGGAACTCTTGTGTTATATTTACTGCTTCAAGAAATTACTTTAGGCGCTTCTTGATTTCCCTAGTCACTCGTATTATGTGATTCTTGACATGATGTTTCTTTTCAACGAGCTAATGTTTCTGCAAATAATACATCTATTGTTTCATCCTTCTCATCATTTCTCATTCTTAATGCAATTTGCCATTGATCCTTGGAATCCTCTATCAACTTGTCAATTCTCTCTCATTTTTTCTATTAGTTTATCGATTTTATCCATTAACTCTTTTTGTCATTCTCCCAACTCTATTTGTGCCTTCTCAACATTACCGAGATGATATCCTTCGCTATTGACCTCAGCTCAATATCGATTAACTTCTGCATGTAACTCGTCAATACTAAACCATTTTGGAGTTGGGATTTGCCTTTTTCCTTCCAAACCCCACTTTTTTAATTTTTTATAATTAAATAAAAGGTTATGAAATAATTTTTTCCAAAATATATATATATATATATATATATATAATCACTTTTGAAAGATTAACTTCATAATATATAGTTTCCTTTAAATAATTAAAAATTACTCTTTATAGATTTAAATTTCCAATTCAAAATTAAAAACATTATATATAGTTTCCTTTAAATATATTAAAGAAAATTATATATTTAGATCTCCAATTTAAGTATACAACTTAATTAATTAAATTAATTAATTTGTTGCTCCAGAGGACGTGACCATACATTTTTCTTTTAATTAAATCATGTGAATGGTACAAAGGAAGGCAAAAAATGGCAGCTCTGTGCACAACTGTACAACAGAGCACAAAGGGTAGCGAATATAGTATAGTGGAGTACAGAGGGTAGCAAATTGTACAAAATGTGCAGCTGGATAGTAAACAAAGTATAGTGGAGTGCCAGATGGTGCGACTGAATATGACAGCAGATTTTGTACAGAAGTTACAGCAAGCGGCAGAATAGCAGTGGCAGCAGCAAGGTCGCCAGAGTGTACGAAGGGTGGCAAGAACAAAAAGTGGTTGACTGTAATTTTTGTTACGCCTCAACTCTTGCTTGTCAGCACAGGAGAGGGGTTCGCTTTGTCTTCGAAAAGTGAGGTTCACGTGCTTGGTGAGTGTAAGTGTACTTCTGTCAATGGTTCTTTCACTGTACTTGTGTCAGTGGTTCTTTCACTGTGAGGGGAAGAAGGTGAAGGTGAGTTCCAGGTTGAAAGGGATCAGTCCCAACTCGGCTAGGAACACACAACACAAAGGACATACACAGCTTCCGGCGGAACAGTCCTCTCGGATGCGGCAATCACAACATACAAGGTAAGATAACACATACAGCACTCATGGATCAGTCCAAACGAGTGCAACGGTTGTTACAGCAAGGTTCATGTGAAAGGTTTGTCTGATGTCCAGCAGAGCAGTCGACACAGACGGGACAGCATTAGCAACATATACAACACATTTCCATTAATAGATTATGCATTACAAAAAATGAATCAGTTCAGATGTAGAACACGGGTTAAAGCAACATGCATTACAAGTGTTAAAGATCAGTCTTACAACAATTATAATACATGTGTGAAAACGTGTTGGCCTATTGACAGGCTTTTGAATTAAAAAAAAGTTCCAAGACACATCGTTACACCATACATCACTAACCCCATCAGTGGGGTGTTGGAGCCACTGCTTACTCCTCAAAGAAAAGATTACACTCTCTTGGCTATGTGGGAAGAGTTGAGGTGAAAATTCCATTCATGTACAAATGAGGGGGGTATTTATAGCCAAGGGTTAAACTGACCCTTGTGGTTGTTCGACTACCCTCATGACCGTTCGACTTCCATGACTTTTCAACTTGCATGACTCTATGTTCAACAAGTGGGTCTCTTGGACTTCCACATTACATCACATTATGGGCAACATGACTCATGACTTGACTTAGCCTGACTTGACATGACAATGTTGGTATATTCGTGCTGCCTGCTGGAGCGCATGTCGAGCTACAGTGCTGCTTATTGATGGATTTCTTCATGGTGTATCATAGCTTCACCTCCGCATGGTGAAGTGCGTGGAGTCTTCGATGGTCCTTGGTTCGCTTGATGAAGCTTTGGCATGTTGTTCCTTGCCTTCATGTTGGAAGGCTTGACAGGCTTACTTGTTCGCGAAGCTGCATGTTCGTCGCATTCGTCCGCTTCGCGTGCTTTGTTCGTTTGTCCGCTTCACATGCTTCGTTCATTCGTCCATTGGTGAACCCGTCCATCTGCATGTGCTCCCTTTGTTCATCTCGTTCATCATCTCGACATGTTTGTTAGTGTACATGTGCCTGCAGTCACTCATGACGAGATGACATCAAATCCAAAACCTCCTAGTCTACCATGAAAAATGATCATTCAGATGCAGGTGACCGAGAGAGGCAGCAGGGCTGTGATGCAAGATGATGGCTCTAGGCAACTACTGATAAAAATTGCGCAAGAGTCACTTGGAGATGGAGATAGACAATCTAAGTCGACAGTGACTGTTTGCAAGGTCTAGCTCGGCTAGGAGGCAAAATTGCGCAAATTTTGGGAGGGACAGTCCAGGCTACAAGAGGCAAGGCAGGCATGCTCTGTGCATTTTCCGGAAAGAACAATCAGCAGGGGTTGGACAACCATATTTGCGCAATTTTCCAGAGGAACAAGTCGGGCTGCATGAAAGGTTAGCAGACAGGGATTGTGTAGTTTTTCTGGGGAACTACCCAGGAGACTGGCAACCAGAACTGCGCAATTCCCAGAGGGAACCACCAGTTGGCTGCTGGGTCACTGGCAGATAGAACTGCGAAATTCCCAAAGGGAACTGCCAATTGGCTGCTGAGTCACTGGCAGCCAGAACAGCGCAATTCCCAGAGGGAACTGCCAGTTGGCTACTGGGGTCACTAGCAGCCAAAATTGCGCAAATCTTAGAGGGAACTGACAGTTGGCTACTCAGTCACTGGCAACAGAAACTGCGCAATTCCTGGAGGGAACAGACAGTCTGCTGCTGGAAGCTGCTGGCTGGGAAAACTGCACTACGACCGGGAGGCCGACCTGCTGATCCTCTCTACACAATTTCTGAGCTGAGCTAACTGATGGGCAATGGAAGGCCTGCTCATGAGCACTACGCAATTTCTAAGATGAACAGTCGGTCGACTGTCTGGATGACTGACTAGGAAAACAGCGCAATTTTTTTAAGGAGACAAGGACGAGCACTTGGTGTCTGTCTGGCCTGTCTGCGCAATTTCCTCAGTCAGTTGAATGGGTGAGGTCAATGGCCTCTGAGCAAATTTTGAGGGGAGTCAGTGGCGGGGTGACTATCGAGTCTGACTGTCTAAGTGGCCAACATGAGAGTTGATTGAGTTGCTTGCGGGCAGCATAGCTTAAAAGGACTAGCTTGGTGTTTCTGCTTTGTTCTGGTTGACAGCCGATTGAGTCGAAAGTAAGGTGATGGTCCGGCTGTCAGTGAGGACTCTTGTCGTCAGAACTTTGGCAAAAATGACTAAGTGTGTGAATGTCGTTAGAACTTTGGCAAAAATGACTAAGTGTGTGAATAGTCAAAAGATGCATAAGTGATCATACGAACACACACTCGCATGACTTGATGACGAAACGACCAAACCATCGAGATACACATGTTCAACATGATTGACAAACGTTGCAAGCGATAAGCGCAACACTCGTGATTGATCGTTCATGATCAAGATGACGCTTGCGCAACAGTGAATGTGACTCTGTGTGGGAGTGTGACAAATGCTTTCATGGCAAAAACAACAGACACATACGAAGCGAAGACTTTGAGCATAACCAGAACACAGTCGCAAGCATGACTTGGACATCAGCATGCAGAGACTTGGATGCAATGAACAAGCAAGGCAAATGTAAAGACTCACACGAGCTCACGGAGTGAACCCGAGTGTGTGGAATTATAAAGTGAAACTCTTCAGGGGAGGCTCCGAAATTGTTGCAGGCCAAAATTTTGGAGGGTGGTTGTAGCCACTACAACATGACCCCATGTCGCACAACTACAAGACCGGCCTAGTCGCTGATTCGTGTAGCCATAATTAAAAAACAAAATTAAAAATTAAAAAACTGAATTCAATATTAACATTAACTGTTACCATTTTGCTCAAACATAGTCAAAAACCAAGTCAAACCAAATTAAAATAGATGGATTGAGGTGTCAAAAATGAATCGGACGAACATTGTATTGCCCATAAACACATTTCTAACTATATGAAATGTATCTCCCACACGTGGTATGCATTCCTACAGTTAAAAACATGTTTCCATGTTGTATCATATACATTTATGTATGAAAATGAACTTGGTGTTGTCATATACTAGATGTTTCTTGCAACATAGCTCATATGAAACACCTGCACTGTATATGCAATTGCAGTGATTCAACAACCTAGAAACACTAATGAGTTTGGATGACTATGGGGGAATGTTGCTAATGCTAAGAGTGCAACTATTCTATGTAAGAAGAAGACAAAATCTTGCTAAAAGGATTGCATGGCAATGCACTTGTAGCATACCCCTTTGGTTTGTTGCACCAATCATGCAATCATTGACCTGACTCTCTCAAGGGTAGCCCAAAAGCTCCACAACTTGTGACCTCTCGAGTCTCACAGGAATAGCTCAATCTTGTAGCAATGTCTAACTAATTGTAAATAACAAGCATGAAATAATTTATCAGCATAGAATTTAACTAATTACACAACCAACAAAAATTGCAGGAGGAAATTCAAAACCAAAAGCAATTTCAGAATGGAAGATTAATAGTATTCAAACTCAAAGATACTAATCTACAGGTGCAAGAAAAGAAGGGGAGGCATCTAGTTGGGCACTACAAGAGTGGGGTCTTGCTCTGCAGCTCACTAGATGTTCTCCCAACTAAAAACAAACTTGGAATTGGAACACAATAACTTGAATACTACTTCATCAAACTGCCAATTGTATCATAAATCAAATAAACCCTAAAGGTTCAAAAACTTATACATTTCTAGAAATTGTTCTTCTAAATCCCTAGGTGGCTACCCCAGCTTTAGGGAAAATAAAAAACTTCAATACAACTAACTAATAATTGATGAGTGAACTTATTTGTCACCATTAATTTCCACAACATACTAGTCAGAATCATCTGCCTATTGTGAATGAGATGTTTGACCACAAAAACTTTTCATTATATCCAAAAATTTTCATCATATCCAAGCCTTAGTAGCAAAAGTAGATAGATAACAACTAGGAACTACTACAACAATATTAACACTACACGAATATAGGTACTCATGCATTTTACCCATATTCAACAAAAACATTCGTCACACATAAAATTGCCAGGAATTGATTCATGAAACCCAACTAACCATTATAGATTAATAGGTCGGCAAAATGATATAGAAAGAATTAATAACAAGTATAAAAGTGCATTTCTAGTGCTCATCAAATGCCTAAATCAATATAAGGTCGCTCATGGTCAAAATAAATATGAGTGGGTGTATGGAACCTGGATACCAACTCAATATACATTTAGTCATGGCCAAAAATGAAGATTACAATGCTATTTTTATTCTTTTGTGTCCCCCTTACAAATAGGGCGCCTCAAGGGAGAAAGCAAAATGACCTCACCAGGAACTCTTCAAGAAAGACACAATTTAGGTTCAAGGCAGCAATTCGCATTCAATAAAGAGGAATAGAAGTAAGGGCACAAGACCTAGGGTTTGATAAATTTGATGAGTGTTGGAGTAACCCAAGGTCAAGGCTAGGAGAAAAGGTTTCTTACAATGTCTGTCAACAATGCCAAGGCTCATGAAACCTTCAAGGAAGCCCTTAAGTCGAAGGAGGGAGAAATAGTGTTTCCCTCCTAGGCAAACAACTAGAGCAAGGAAATTTAAGGATGAAATAGAAGTGGATGCCCAACAAAATGATAGACTTAGTGGCAAATACTATCCTCGATGTTTAAGCTCTCCAACCACCAAAATTCCTCTTGCCTAGGTATTCGCACCAAACCCTAGTTTTCTAAATTAGCCTTGAAAGGGTTGAATTTGAGAGAGAGAAAATATGGAGAAATTTTAAGAACGATCACCAACAAGTTGGATTAGTGCCTTGTCCATTGGGAATATAGAGTCTAGGATGATAAAGAATAGCCAAATATGTTCCTAAGGAGGCCGAAATTTGATGCCCTAGCAATCAAATTTCTAGCATCTACCTAGTCAAAGGAGAAATGAAGTTTTATGGGAGAGCTACTAGGACTTCACCACTAAGACAATTCATTACATGTTATGTATAAGTAAAAGATGCAATATTCATCTAGATAGCAATTCAAAGTTGATCTTCAACAAATTAGGGCAGAATTTAGCATAACCTAGAACCAATAATTCCATAAATTAGATATTCAACAATAAAATGCACTTACAAGATAACATGCAAGATTTCCATCCATTAGACCAAAGAATATCCAAAATCAGCTCCAAACATCAAAATGCATCAAAGGTCTCCAAACATCCACAAAATATCAAGTGCAAGGTCCTCTAAGGAGGTTGAAATTCCAATGTGAGATGATGGGAAATCACAATGAAGTGATCACTAATTTATATGTGACTAACTAAGGCCTATTTTAGCCTACAAGCCCATCAAACAATAAAATTATGGGCAAACTACAAGCAAGGTCACGAGTCAATCTTGTAACTTTCAATTAAAACATGAATATCTCCACAGGTGTGAGTCAAAGTGAGCAATATGATGACCTCATGCTAGCGGATACCCCTTCTAGGGCCTGCATTAGGCTCCTAAAGTGCCATGACAACTATAGAGGGCGTCTAAAAACACAATTTAGGGGTTGGCCCCTAGATCTCTATGAAAATCATCCTATAACCCCCCAATGTGGGTTTGGGGCACAAAATTAGGTCTCATGGGTTTCCTCGTGGTGTGAATGACTGATTCTACTCCAACGTTGAGGGCTTTGAAGAGGTGCGAGACAAACCTCATCTGGGCCCTGGATCAACTGCCAAACCATGTGATCAATGCTAAGCTCGCTAGGAGCGTGTTGATCCAGGTGCATCATCCCATGAAAATGCAAGAAAGTTGTGGGTGTTGAAGGTTCCCATGGCTATGAATGATGCTCTACAACTATCTGGAGTCCAATGGTTCTCAACGCATCACCTGTGGGTGTCAATATGTCCCTCTGGAGGACTTGTACCCCAATTAAGTTGCCCAGACCTATAGATGGAACCACCTACAACTTTCACCATCAAGTACATTAATCATTATTACATCGAAGTGAACCAAGCTTGAGAGAAATGGGCAAATTAACACTTCATACAAAGCTTCTCTTCCAAAATTGGGGCCTTAGTCACATAATGGTGTTACCTCCCTAGGTGGGAGTGGTTAATAGATGACCCTATTAGGTGTTCTCAACCCCCAAGGGGTAGTGTCATGTCTTTGGTCCACCCTTCAATCAACAAGTGCCATGTGAAGAATGATGGAATGGAGGGGAAAGGACTTCATGGCCAAGTGCCATGGTCAAAGGGACTGGCTATGATGGAGTACCTCATCTTGGGTGTATAGATGTCAGGAGGGAGCAATGGTGGATGCATGAGTTACCTCGGCCATAGTTTTCCACCCCTCAATGCCTTTTACTTTTTCTTGATTCTTCTTTGTATTACTAAACGTAGCTCAACGAATGAGAGATTGCTTTATATGATGTATAGCAGTTATTATCCCCTTAGGTATGTGGCAGTTCATCGCTCATCAGGGGTTGGGACATGCAAGGGTTCCTTGTCTTCTATGAGATAGTGCAGCATTGGCCCAGGAACCTGGTGATGGCCATATGAATCAGGTAGAGCTTGTTGATTTTGGGTAACATCGGATGTGCTCTAGCTCCGAAATCATCAGATGTCCTCTAGCTCCGAAATTTTGTGGAGGGGCTAGAACACATGAGATCTCCAAGACCCAGAAATCGTTAGGTGAAATTCCACCCAGATTGTATTTTATTAAAATAATTAATATTTTTAATGGGGTTCCTAAGTCTAAACTTAGGAAAATAAAAATATTAATGGGTATAAATGAAAATATGGATGAGAAGCTTCTAAGAGATGAGGATCAAGTCTAATTTAATCTTAGTCGTTGATTAGAGACTTAATCTCAGTCGTTGATTCATCAACAGGAAAAGTATAAGAGGAGGCTTGAGAGTCAGTTGGAGACACACCGAGTGAGCACATTGATCAGTCAGTTTGATTTTCTGGAGCACAGTTTGCTGAGAGAATCGAACCAGTGATCTGTTGCAGTGAGGGGCAGAAGCAGAGATTTGGATCGGAAAGTAAGTTCAGAGCCAAAGAGTATGTGGCAGAGAGGCAACTTGAGAAACAGCGAGACAGCGCAGAGACCTACACATCCCAGCAGGGGCTCACGCAAAGCTTACGCAGTCCAGGAGGGGCTCATGCAGTGGCAGTGCAGAGTGTCGTCTATAGTCTGAGATTTTGTTGGGGAAGCGAAGTTCTGAGCCGAGAGCGTTGAACGACAGTCTTCATCCAACAGATCGATCCAGCAGTTGGGGTGACGGAGTCCTCTAGAGGCAGGACATAGGCCAACGCAGTGATTGCGTAGGGACTAAGCAGTATTTGCTGGGAGGGTGCTAGATCGCTCATCGGATCAGCCGAGGCTTGGAGACGAGGTAAACCCTCGTATGTATTTCTTGTTGTCGTGATTTCTCTGTAACGTTTGCCGGTGTGAGAGGCAACCTGTTGTACTCAGATTTTGCTTGCTTAATAAGACAAAACCCTCTATTTGTTGCACCGATTTTCCCAAGTTGGGTTTTTCCCTTGTGTGTGTCTCTCAATTATTGCTTCAGTTTATGATCTGTATATAAGTATAGATTGCAATAGTGTTTACATCAATGTTTATGTAATTAAATAACTTGTTGAATGAAATAACAAGTAGAAGATGTTAAAATAGTCACTGCAATAGAATTTTTTATTCTAGATTCAAAAACTCTCACATGGTATCAAAGCAATTGCAGATCATAGGACACCAAAGCCATCAGCCGAGAAGATCCAGCAGATCTGCTACAAAGAGGTAGTTGTCTCGAGTGACAGTGTTGTTCCAAAGCCAAAGAAGCAGCTGAAGGAGTGACGCAGTGCAGGAGGAGTGACGCAGGAGCCCACACAATGACTACATCAGCTCTCTGGGCTAGCACAAAGACTGAGAGGGACAAATCAGGCTCACGCAGAGCCACATCATCTTTTTGGACCGAGAAGTAGTGACACAATGGCTGGAAGCAGCTAATCTAGCTCACATAGTGACTGCGCAGAGCCTGAGGGGCTCAGATACGTCAATTTCCTGGGCAGTAGGAGCAGTGCTAATCATATCTATGGTGTTGGTGGGACAATGTTGTTGTTGTTGCAGAACAGTGTCTGAGGAGACAGAACTGAGGTAGAGGGAGTCACTGCCTTAATACGTTTCTTGCCAAAGAAATCTAAATTTGAGTTGCTGAGTAGCAGCAAAGGAGGATTGAAGAGGGGTGATTCGGCAGTATTTGGTGGAAGGATTTCCGAGAAGGAAATCAGGACTCAGGGGGAGCTTGATCCTTAGAGGATTTCTAGCGCCAAAGAAATCCAGATCCGAGTTTTGTTGGGGCAGTAGCGAAAGAGGGAGAAGAGAACCTGTCCGACACTCATTTGAGCAGAGATGTCAATGAATGGACTGAGGGATCAAGACAGATTGGATGGAACACCCAACTTTGTCATCTGGAAGGCCAGGATCCTAGCAGTCTTGGACAAAAATCGCATCAAGGATTATGCCTTGCAGACAGTTGTTGTTCCAGTTTGATGTTGATCCTCTCAGGAAGTTCGAGAAAGCTCAAGCAAAAGCGAAGTGCATGATCCTGGACAGGGTCAAGGATCATGTGTTCCCACATATTGCTATAAAGGACATAGCAAGGGAAATGTGGGAGGCCTTGACCACTTTGTACAAGGGAACTTTCATTCAACGGAAGAAGTTGCTTGAGAGCCAGCTGAGATAGTACCAAATGCAGAAGGGAGAAGAAATCAATCCCTTCCTTCTCAAGTTGCAAGGGAGCCGAGACCAGCTAACTTCTGTAGGGTCTACACCAGATCCTGAATTCATGGTCAGGACTGCCCTGAATGCAGTCACTAGAGACTGGGAAACCTTTGTCCATAGCATCTTGGGCAAGGCTTCTCTCCCCAGTTGGGAGGAGATGTGGGCAACTCTTCAACAAGAAGAGATCAGAAGGTTGACCAAGGCAAGAAGCAGCGGCAAAGGAATCAGAGCCAAGAATGAAGAAGAAGAGGTTGCAACTCTTGCATCAGCGGGACAGCAAGGGCAACAGAAGAGCAAAAAGAAAGACATCCAAGTTAGATGCTTCAGATGTGGAGAACTGGGTCATTTCGCCACTCAATGCCCTTGGAAGAAGGGCAAAGAAGAGAAGTTTGACTCAAACGTTGCTCCAACACAAGCTAACAAAGAGGGCGATGATGATGATTGCGCCATGAGTGCTCATGCACCTCTAGAGAAGACGTGGGGCGATATTGAGGTGTAGTCGAGAGGACTACACAAGGTGCAGGATCCTTGAGGTGCCCAAAATCTTAGATCACATATGGCTACGGGAACCCTTAATATCAATAGAAAAATGATGGGAGACAGTTGGTGCGAGGGATGATGGAGCGACAGTGGCAGAGCTAGAGTGCCAAAGTCTGAAGCAGCACAGTAGAGTGTTGCAACAGTAGGGGAGGGGCACAAAGCAGATACAACAGTGGTGCAGTAGCATCAAAGGGTCAGTAAAGATTAGCAGCACAAGTAACTTCAGCATCATAGGGTATCCAGACTGACCAGTGTGTCAGCGTTTAGGTAGCTTTTCAGTTGCTTACTTCTCAGCAACTGAGTTGCAATGCAGCAATTAGCAGTGGCAGTGCTATGGGTAGCATGATGTGGCATATTGAGAGGGAGCTACAGTACAAATGCAACAGTGGCAAAGGCAGTGTCATGGACAGCAGTACAGGTTGCAACAACACAGTGGATGAAGGGCAGCAAATCGAGCATCAACAGTGTAGAGGACCGAAATTGTGGATTAGTGTGATACTTCTATTGGGAAGTATTGCTAGAGCACATTCCTCGCTAAGAGGGAGTGTTGCATCGAATGTGCTTTAGCTCCGAAATTTTGTGGAGGGGCTAAAACACATGAGATCTCCAAGACCCAAAAATCGTTTGGTGAAATTCCACCCGGATTGTATTTTATTAAAATAATTAATATTTTTGACAACAACAAAAAACCATCAACTCAATCCAACAATAATGTCAAAAAATACACATTCAAACCCAAGAAAAAATGATGGGAAAAAACTAGGGCACAAGAAGACATTAAACAAATAAAACTAACAATCAAGATTTTGAATTTTTTACCCAAAAAAACCCTCTCCACTAAATGCAACAAAAATGACAAAAAAAACACACTCAAATCCAAACAAAAATCATGGAAAATAAATGGATGATAGATACTAAAAACCCAAGGAAAAACAAGAAAAAAAAACAAAAGAAAAAGGGCCAAATTTGAGGCCCATATTTGAAAAGCACGCTCTGTTGAAGAAACTTGGTCCAAGCTTGAATTTTTTTTGTTTGGGATGCTAAATTTCTTCACTTTTCTCCTCTCTCGCCTTTGTAGATGAGTTATCCTCCTCCTTAGCTCTCACTCTTGCCCTCTGTCTGCAAAATGAACCAAAGCAAAAGCAAAAATTGCCTTTAAAAGCTCGTTGTTTCTGCCGCCCACAATTTTTTCCCAATTTTTTCAAGTTGAAAAAATCACCGATGTTATTGGCCGATAAAATAATTAGCCCGAAAAAAGCGTGATGTTTGCAACACTGATAAAGATACTATGGGATTTCAAGAAACTGTTGTGTAGATAAATACCCTCCTATCAATTGGGTCTAACGCAGCTGGTTAAGAGGATAAATATTATCCTCCACACCTTAGTTCAAAACCCACTTATGACATGCACCCTTCATGAACCAATTGTCGATTTGGGCTGGCAAGGTAACAGCAATCTCATTTTCACTTATGGGCTTGACCTGGGACGAGTTGTTAGATGTAAAAAAGTAAAGGATACATACCCTCCAAACCAACAATTCTACTAGGTAATGAAGGTGGCAGCAGCAAAGAATAATTAGAAGTTGGAGCTGTAGGAAAGACTTTGATGAATGAAATAGTAGATGCAAATCTTCACAAATATTATTTTAAATGACCTAACTCAGGTACAGATGGCAATAATATTAATAAAAAATGATTGCAGATGGAAGTGCAGAATCACACTTCCAAGACAAAATGGAGCTCCAAATGCTAGAAATGCATATGGAAGAAGCTCAGAAAAGAGAACATGAATGGAAATGCTAGACAACATACAAACTTCCTCAGTCCTTGGATGTCTTTTTTCATCTGTTAGAAAAATTTATAAGGTTCTTATATAGAGGAAAGTTTATCAAGGTCAGAAAAACTGTAGAAATGTAGAAAGAAAGGAGGGGAAAAGAAGAAATTTACTAGCCAGGTGGAAAGGGGACGAAGATGTACCCTTTAGACATTTTTGTATCAGCATGTAAATATCTGGCTCTTGACCTCCGTTTATGAATTTCATTTTACCTCTCAAAAACTGAAAATAAATATAAAAACTCTATGGATTCTGCAAATAGAACTGATTTACATGTATTTACTTGTTCTGGCAAACATTTTCATCAATGTCCATTATCAAATCCAAACCGAATGAGGTTGGGGCATGAATTCAATATTCACAGGCATAGTGTATGACTTAGCTTCATCAACAGTTCCCTTGCTTTGGTCTCCCATTCAAGAATCTGAAAGTCACTAATGCTTTAGGTGTGTGTACCTCATCCTTTTGAACAAATCCTTTTCAGCACATACATCTGTTTTGTGGGATGGAGATTGAGGTTCAGATGTAGAAGCTGTACAATACAATTACAGACCCTGCCTTCCCTTGCTGGAGACCAAAGGCTTCTTGTCTTCTGCCTCCCCTTGTCTGTAAACTAAGACATGGGGAGAAGTAATGCATAAGATGATCTTGAACTGAAGATGGAAATTTTTCTTCTCCCAACCATTCAACAAATTATACATGAGCTCACTCAATCACAAAAACCAAACCTGTATTTGTATAATAAGTATTCTGTAATTTCCACAAATCATTATTCAGCATTGGAAAACCTCAAGAAAACATGAAATGTTGCATCTTTTTTCAATTGGACAAGCCCTAATGAATTCATCACACAAGTGAATACAACTCAAAAAATATTTTATCAGAAAACCTCAAGTAACACAAAGTATGTTCTCAACTGGAAAAGGTCCAATGACTGAAATTGTGAAATATAATCATACACAAAAAGTGCATAGCTAAAAGCTAAGATATGAAGAGACAAGGCTATATAGCAGCTCTTTGATGAGATAAGCTTCACACATCCTAGGCACACCTGCTAAAGACAATTTCAATCATCAGAACAAATGAAACAATATTAATGTTATCTGTGACATAAAATGTGGCATCAATACATAAAGAAATCTCATATAGGTCATTAAAGAAATGAAATCCTAGGAATTGGAGAATTGAAAATACCTCATCATTACAAAAGAAGTGTAGCTGTTATAGTTTGCTCATCGAAGTCAAAAAAGAAGTAACTTGGCACCCTTTATAGAGAGGTTGACTTGGCAAACATGCCCTGGCTGGCATGAACCTCCCAAGCCATGGAGAGAATGTGGACACCTAATAAATTATAACTGCAGAATTATATTTGAACCCCGAGTCTGACCAATTCAAAATTATAATTTATATTCAATATTTTATAATTTATTTATGTTTATGTCATATGATGCTAGGTTGAAACTTCGTCAAAGAGGGGGGAAGGAACCCCGTGGGTTATCTTTTGTATGTACTCTTTTGGTTTGGGAGAATATTTTTGTGGGGGTAGGCTTAGTTTCTGTCCACACTGCATAGTGGCTTGGTGTACATATTGTAAACTTTGCTTGGTTTAATGAATGAGAAGGCACGACTCTTGCTTAAGCAAAAAAAAGAATCTTCGTCAAAGGGGACTTACTGGGTCAGTGAGATCAAGGTATTGTTATTTTCCCCTGCCAGACTTCAATTCTCCCAAGTGACATGTTTGCCCCTCATGGACCAGCACACTCCCACATGAGGGCCATCAAATAGCAGAAGTCATCGTCACCATTTAATCAGGCCAGGGGCCATGTAACATTAAGTAGAAAAAGGTGTCTTAACATTTGATAGGTAGTGGATACTTGGCACCTTAAAGATCTACAAGAAAAATCCTTGAGACTTTTAAGTGTTGAAAATTGACAGGACATATCTGTGAGTGCAAAAATCTCAAAAAAATTGGATAAAAAATAGAAGTTTTACTTGGTGATTTCAAGGGCACTTAAAATAAAATTTCCATATTAATATTCAAAATGAAACGAAAAGAAACTCAAAAAATTAGTCAATTCCAAGATAAAATTGACACAACATGCACATGCTTATGCCAATCATATCACGCACCATTAGCAAAAATCCTTTAGCAAACAGGAAAATGAAAAGATTTAATGAATGGTAGCTGTCCTTCGGGAAAATACAGAATACCTTATTTCATGGCTCATATTTGCAAGAAATTCTGACTTTGCACGGTTAGCTTCTTCTGCAGCTGCTTGAGAAGCTTTCAATTCAAGATTTGCTCGTTCAAGCTCCTTTGTCCTTTCCCTAACCTGTTTAAAAAGAAATAGTTTGTAAGGATACTGTGTAATGGCATGCACATTGGAGAACATGGCACTTTGGTAACTGGGCATCTATTTGCTGGTATAGTAGAACAGTACCAATCACAATATGATACCAACCTGAGTCTGAACAAACAAGAAAATAATACGTGCATTAAATTAAGTCTTTATCGAATGATGAAAACCCTATATTTTATGTCTATTCAATTCAAACATGGGTCAAAAGAGGCTCCTATTTCAAATCTTTACTAGCGTTCTGTTAACCCCTAAATTTGCCCCTTGCAAATTTGGAGGGTTGAAGACCAGCATATTTCATCAGGCCATAGGTTCAGAGATAGACTTTGGGTTGGGCTGAAGGTTGGTTTCCAGGGAGACTGGTTCCAGGATGGATTTGATGATGATTCAGACAGTTTTTGCAGAGATTGGAGAGAGTTACAATTTTCCGCAGGTCCCCTAGTTTGTAGGAGACAGAGTTGTGGGGCTTGTACGGTGGTACTGATTACATTTTCAGTCTTTATGAACTCAAGATTCCAATCAGACTTATCTGGTGACATGCATGGCACTAACTATATTTCGCAGGTTTCATCCAAAGACTCGCATGTCAAAAATAATGGTATATTTAGAATCCTTGCAAGATTCAGAAATTGCATGTCAATTTTGATCATGGATTTAGATTACTTGCTGAAAGGTGAATCTAATGAGTATAGTTTCATGAGCATCTAAGACATTTACATTTTTAGCAGTAGTCACATGTGGGATCTGGTTACGTATTTAGACTCCCAACTAAGTTCTGAGTCCAATGAGGGTTATTTAGTCCAAATCCGAGATATTTCTATTTTTAGCAGTCTTGGCATGGAAGTGCTGACACCATATTTGGGTTCCTCATGAGATTCTAAGTTTAACGAGTATAATATTATGGACATGCAGGAGTTTTCTATTTCTAGCAATGCCTATTTTTAGGCATAATATATAAGAAAGGGTCCCCTTATTTGTGCCAGACATTTTCTACATTTTACTAATTTTTAGGGGAACTACTATTTTTGGCATGTCTATTTATAGCAGAGTGACATGTGGCAATCTGGGGGGGGGCATGGCATGTAGTAGTTCATGGAATGGACAAGTGGCGAGATTTACAGATGAGTCATCAGTGATGTGGCAGAGCGCATGGGTGAATTACTTACTTGATGGAGGTGTGACATGGCAATAATGGCAACTTATTTTTTCCCTCCACCCTATTTTCTTTCTCCTAGTTTGCATTGGTTTTCTCCCTCCACCTACTCTCACTCCTTTTCTGACTCCACTTTTTTGTCAACAAAAAGCATACTTTTGCCTAGATTGAATTCCCTAAAGTTATACCATGATAATTTTATGCCAAGTCAAATTAGCTAAATTTACTTGATCAAAATTTTTATCCTAATTCGAGTTGCTTGGAGATATGTTTATCAAGTCAAGCTTTGCCAAAATTGCCTCGAGGATATTTTTACCACAGGAGAATTGTACTCAAAATACTCCAAGATGCTTTTACCTAAGTCGAATTGCCCAAAGTTATACTCTAGAATGTTTTTATATTCTGACAACTCAAAAAAGACTTACAATTAACTCGCAAATGTGCCATTTCACTATGTTTTTCTTCTCCAATTCAATTCAATGGATCGTGAGTTAACTCTACATGTTTTTTCCTAGTGTGCATTGATTGTCATTTTTTGGTAAATCAACTTCCTAGTTTGTCTATGTGAATTGGAAGAATTAGAAGGGGAAAGGAGTTATAAGTTCATGTGGAAGCCAAGCTCATAAATCGAAACTTGAGCAAGTAGCAGCATTAATTTCTTCTCTTCATATTCTTTCTTTTTCTCTTTCCTAGCTTTTCCTTTGTTGTGTCTGAATATCACTGTCATCAACTCTGTAATATATATCTTGATGCAGCCAGCCTTTTGGCCTTTGCAAAATACAGTATGATTAGGATCTATTCTATCTCTCTGAGTTTGTTCGACGTCTCAATGTATCTTATGCAATTTGGTAAAAGTTTTTGAGATATTTTCATTAGTGAAATATAAAATTTAAATACACTTTCTACCTATTTATTTTCCATATAAAAAGGTAATTGCTAGGAGATCATTCCACATATTAAAAAGTCAAGTATTTTACGAAATTGTTTGGCCACTAACTTGCTGAACAAACAGCCATTACTTTGTTGTTTTTTACATGTTATATTGCAGATTTATAGATGAAAACAACACCTGGTAAGAATAGAGACACCCCCTTGAGGTTGACACACACCAGCCCAAAGGGAACGAGATTTACAAGTGACACTAAGGGGCGGGGGATTTTCCTATATGTTGCACGAAATTTTCTTCTCCCTGATTCATCAAATAATTTAATATTCAAAATGGTCAAATCTGTGCTAACAAATTGATGCCATTGTCAAGGATCATCATCAATCCTCAATTATTCCAATGACAATGGTGCTAATGGAAATGGCGACCTATAGCTATATATTATATATTTCATTTTACTCGATTGTAGGTAGGGTCGAATGACAAGAGAAAATCTCCATAATTTGATCACATTCAAGGCATACTTTTGAGCCTGAGTGAACCCAACTTTTTTCTGGTACATCATTAGATTTCTACCAAGAACTTCACCTATATAGGTAAGTGTATTCATATTTGACTTTTCAGTAAATTCACTGCATCCCACTAATAATTTTTTTAAGCTTTCTAGTAAGAGTATTTTCAAACATTTTTTTTCTTTGGTTTCAAGCTTATTTTTATCTCAAGTTAATATCATGATGGCAATCCTACTTATTTTCATTTGTCTTTTAAATGGAAACAATTGAAAATCCAATGAGATTTACCCTTACTGTTTATAACCCATTAGATTTCACTAGAAGTCCTGATCATCCTCATGATTTGCCTACGATTAACTATCAGAATATTTGCCAAAGTTTGCACGGAACAACATGTTGATTTGGGGTAGCATCGTATGTGCTCTAGCCACGAAAATTGGTGGAGAGAGGCACATGAGATCTCCAATACCCAGAAATGATTTGGGCAGAATCTAAACAGTTTGAGAGATATTAAAATGATTAATATTTTTAATGGAGTCCCTAAGTCTAAACTTAGAGAAAATAAAACATTAATGTATATTAATATAAAATTGTGTTAGAATGGTCCAAAAGTCATGGATCAAGCTAGAATTAATCTTAGCCGTTGATTAGGGACTTAAATCTCGGCCGTTGATTTGTCAACAAGAAAAGTATAAAAGGAGGCTTGAGGGTCACTTGGAAAACACACCGAGTTGATCAAGAATTCAATTTTCTGGGGCAAGGTTTGCTGAGGAAATTGAAGGAGTGACCAGAGTTGCAGCTGAGGGGCAGTGAATACAGAAGCAGAGAGGCAGAGATAGTACCGGGAAGATCAACGCAGAAGCCGGGAGTGAGGGACGCAGAGCCAGCCAGAGGTTCACGCAGAGCCAGCCAGGGCTCACGCAAAGGCAACCAGGAGTTGCGCAGTGCCTCAAAGAGCCAGCGTGGGTGACACAGAGGCTCAAGGGCTGACGCAATGCCTCCAGAGGCTGACACAAGGCAAGATAGGGTGACGTTGGGCTGACGTTGGGTAGACGTTGGGCCAGAAAGGGCTGACGAAGTCCCTAGAGGTCGATGCTGGTGTTTTTGTGGGCCAGATTGGAGCTGGGAGCTATCGGAGTGTTTATCCGGGGTTTTAGCCAAAATATTTGCTTCCAAGTAGAGAGGTACTACTACTGAGATTATTCTTTGTTGGGTGAGCCGGTCTTGGCATCCAAGTTGTATTCAAAAACTGCATAATAATAAAACCCTCAGATAGTTGCACCAGTTTTCCCGCATTGGGTTTTATGGAGAACATTGGTCTAAAAACAAC
>APFE031263723.1:142581-187429 GCA_000404065.3 Pinus taeda | reverse complement strand
CGAGTGACAGAAGTTGTTCCTAGCAGAGAAGCAGCAAGGAAGGGGTGACGCAGTGCCTGCATCATCAAGTTTGAGCCACGAAGAGGATCAACGCAGTGGCAGAGGGGAGCAAACTCGACCTACGCAGTGCCCGGTCATCTTTCTCAGTCAAGAAGGATTGACGCCCGTGGCCAGGAGGTGTCGATTTTGCTGGTATCAAGATTGCGCAGAGCCTAGAAGCTCTAACCTTCAGTTTGTTGGGGCATAGGAGGTTGTGGGTAATTTGCAGAGTGAAGTTGGTGGGGTACTATAGTCAGAACAGTACCTAACAAGGCGAGACCAAGGAGGAGGGAGTTGCTACCGAGGATTTCTAGCCAAGAAATCCGGATCAATGGTGCAGTTGCACTAACGATCGGAGTGGGGGCATCTCAACATTGGCAAAAGGGTTTCTAGGAGGGAAATCGAGACTCAGAGGGAGTCACACCAAGAACTTCTAAGAGGGAAGTAGAGGAGCAGCGAGATGGCAGTGAACAGGGTAAGAGACCAGGAAAGACTCAACGGAGCCTCAAACTTCGTAGTTTGGAAGGTCAGAATCTTGTCTATTCTAGACAAGAATCGTGTCAAGCACTTCGCATTGAAAACAATAGCAGTCCCAGTTGACCCGGCTGATAACGATATGTATGAGGATGCAATGGTAAGGGCTAAGAGCATCATCCTTGATGGGGTCAAGGACCATATAGTACCACATATTGCCGAGAAGAATACGGCAAATGAGATATGGGAGGCCCTAAAAGAATTGTATCAGCATACTTTCGTGCAGAGGAAGATGCTACTAGAAAATCTATTGCAGTCATACTAGATGCAGAAGGGAAAACAGATCAACATCTTCCTCAGTCAATTGAAGGAGATCCAGGATCAGTTGACTTCCATAGGGGCCATGCCGGATCAAGAATTGATTGTGAGAACAACCCTAAACATAGTCTCGAAACACTGGGAGGTGTTTGACCAGAGCATACTGGGCAGGGCTACCCTTCCAGATTGGGAGGAAATGTGGGCAGCTCTTCACCAAGAAGAGATCAGAGGGCTAAGCAAGGCGGGAAGCAACAGATCAACATCTTCCTCAGTCAATTGAAGGAGATCCAGGATCAGTTGACTTCCATAGGGGCCATGCCGGATCAAGAATTGATTGTGAGAACAACCCTGAACATAGTCTCCAAAGACTAGGAGGTGTTTGACCAGAGCATACTGGGCAGGGCTACCCTTCCAGATTGGGAGGAAATGTGGGCAGCTCTTCACCAAGAAGAGATCAGAAGGCTAAGCAAGGCGGGAAGCAGCGGCAAGGGGATCAGAATCAAGGAGGAGGAAGAGGAGGATGTTGCCCTAACATCTGAGGGAAAGCAGGAGAAATGGAAGAAGAAGAACATCTCCAAGGTCAAATGCTTCAACTTTGGGGAATTGGGTCACTATGCGAGCCAGTGTCCGAGGAAGAAGAGCAAAGGAGAGGCTTCCGAGACCAAGGCAACGCCAGCAAGGGCAGAGAAGGAAGTAGAGACAGATGATGACTGTGCCATGAGTGCTCACACGCCACTTGAGCAGAAGTGGGGAGACATCGCGCTGTAGTCAAACAGACTATAAGTGATGAGGGGCACGATCCTCGAGGTACCCAGCCTCTTGGATTATACCTTGCTACGGGAGCCCCGAAGAGGAGTAGCAGGATTGGCGGATGTCAGCAGAGACGAAAGAGGGAGCTGTAGTGTGGGAGTCCCAGGATAGCGTGAGGCAACAGTGCAAACTGCACAGAGTTGTTGCAGCAGCGCAGAGGTCAAAGAGGGAGCACTTGCCAATGATAGAGGAAGCTTCAGCATTGGGAGTGTTTCTAGCCTGACAAAGATGTCAGAGTTGGGAGATCAATTACTTACTTCTCAATAACTGAGTTGCAGTGCAGTAGTTAGCAGTGGCAGTGCTATGGGCAGCTTGATGAGAGGGGTTGCAATGCAGATGCAGCAGTCGCAGTGGCAAGGCCATGGGCAGCAGCACGGATGCAGAGGGAGCTGCCGTACAGATGTAGTAGTGGCAGTGGCAGGGTCATGGGTAGCAGTACATGATGTCGCAGTGCACAGGATGTTGGGCAGCAGGCCTAGCATCAGCACAAGGACCGATGCCGGATGATCAGGGTGATGCTCAATGAGGAGTATTACTAGCGCCACAGTCCTCACTAAGAGGGAGTGTTGATTTGGGGTAGCATCAGATGTGCTCTAGCCACGAAAATTTGTGGAGAGGCTAAGGCACATGAGATCTTCAATACCCAAAAATTATTTGGGCAGAATCTAAACAGTTTGAGAGATATTAAAATAATTAATATTTTTAATGGAGTCCCTAAGTCTAAACTTAGGGAAAATAAAATATTAATGCATACTAATATATAACTGTGTTAGAATGGTCCAAAAGTCATGGATCAAGCCATAATTAATCTTAGCTGTTGATTAGGGACTTAATCTCGGTCGTTGGTTTGTCAACAAGGAAAGTATAAAAGGAGGCTTGAGGGTCACTTGGAGAACACACCGAGTTGATTAAGAATTCGATATTTTGGGGCAAGGTTTGCTGAGGAAATCGAAGGAGTTATCAGAGTTGCAGCGGAGGGGCAGTGAATACAAAAGCAGAGAAGCAGAGATAGTATGGGGAAGATCAGCATAAACGCTGGGAGAGAGAGATGCAGAGCCAGCCAGAGGTTGACGCAAAGCCAGCCAGGAGCTGCACAGTGCCTCAAAGAGCCAGCGTGGGTGACGCAGAGGCTCTAAGGGCTAATGCAGTGCCTCCAGATGCTGACGCAGGGCAAGCTAGGGTGACATTGGGTAGACGTTGGGCCAGAAAGGGCTGACGCAGTCCCTAGAGGCTGACGCTGGGGTTTTCATGAGGAAGATTGGAGTTAGGAGTTGTCGGAGTGTTTATCCAAGGTTTCAGCCGGAATATCTGCTTCCGAGTAGAGAGGTACTACTGCCGAGATTATTCTCTGTTGGGTGAGCCGATCTTGGCACCCAGATTGTATTTAGAAACAGTATAATAATAAAACCCTCAGATAGTTGCATCGGTTTTCCCGCAATGGGTTTTTCCAGGGACATTGGTCCAAAAACAACAGTGTCATTTGTGTGCTTGTTTTGTTTCCTTCAGTTGATGATCTGTAATGTGTTGAGCATGTACTTGCATTTATTTTCAGTATTTACATGGTAAATAACTTGTTAATTAATCAGAACAAGTAGGCAGAAATAAATCAGAAAAGTACATGAAGGGTTTCTAATAGTTAGACATAAAAATTCCAACACAACACAGTATCCATTGAGGATCATTTGTCCAATTTTCTAAAATTTGTGGAGAATTTCGAAATAGAATATGAGCATGTAGTGGTGAAGATGCTCATGCAAACCCTTGGGGGGAACACACAAACATCGTACAAAACCCTTCCTGATGCTTCCATTGACGAATGGGATTCATTTCAACAAAAGTTTTCAGAAAAATATGGCCACAATCAGAACAATTCATTCTTATTAATTGAACTCCATTCTATGATTAAAGAGGAAAATGAATTTGTATTTGAATTTAATAACTGTTTTTCTGAACTTTATTTTAAGATTCCCCAAAATATGCATTCTAGTGATGAGTTTACATTGTATTGTTATTCCAAAGCATATGATGGATTGTTTGGTCTCATGCTCAATGACAAAGATTTTCATAGTTTAGAGGAAGCACAAGATGTTGATATCAAGCTAGAGAGAAATATTATTGCAGCTTGGAAAGGGAAAGCTACCCAATCCAAGTTGTTTGATCCATCAAGTAGAGCATCTCAAGGAGTAAAGAAGGTGGTTGTCAATGACAATAACGTACCCACACAGTTTGTTGATTTGTTATGAGATTTATCCAATAAGGTGACCTTGTTAGAGATAAATCAGTGGAATCAGCAGGATACCCTGAAACCAGTGTAGAAAAAGTCGGGAATAAATCCCGATTTTTTTATTTTTTTGGCTGGCCGATTAAATCCAGATTTTTTTATTTTTTTGGCTGGCCGTTTAATTTTGCCGACTTTTTCGAAAAACTCCCGACTTTAACGACTTTTTCAACTTTTGAACCCTTGCCGATTTAATCCCGACTTCGACTTTTTCCACATTGCCTGAAACGCCGTGATCATGAACCAATTAGTTGCACCACTCGAGTAGATTTATCCAATAAGGTGACCTTGTTAGAGATAAATCAGCATAATCAGCAGGATACCCTGAAACGTCGTGATCATGAACCAGTGAGATGCACCACTCGAGTCATATGCAAAGTTCCATGAAGTTGAAACTGAAAAGCCAAATTTTCAAGTGGGTTCATTGATTCAATTAATGATGATAAAGTTCAATAGAAAGAGAAACAAATCAATGATACAGAATTGGATCAACAAGAGCCCTTGTCATTTCCTATCCCCACAGTGGTTCATAAATAGTTTAATTGGAAACCATTGCAACAAGGAGAAGAATTTTTTGTTCACCAAAAGATCATCTTCTTTACAATTTGCCCATAATCCCACATTCAAGTTTTGTTCAACTAAATTCTCTTAGCAACTATTGCTTGGATATCAATGTTACTCATGACTTAAGCTCAGGGTGATGGAGGTATTTCAGCAAACAAATTTGAAGAGTTTTGGCTCTTACACTTTCTTATAAATCACTATTGAGGTACTGTTAGCTCTGTTATGTACTTCGGTGTTTGGAGGACCAAATTTTAGATTGGTCGTGTGTTTTTGCAAGCAGGGAGCCTACAACAATCTGTTTTCTCCTTATCCTTCATTGTTCTTCTATTCCCATAGCCTTCGCAATCCTTGTTTTATCTCTGTTTTCCGAACTGCTAGGCATAAGCCCCTTTTCCTTAAGCTCCAGGCACTTAAACTCCGTAACATGACCTTACCCATATAACCGCGCGCATAGTCCATGAGCCCTTTCCCGTCACATCATTTAAGAAACATGTGCGTTAAACACCTACAGTCCGATCACTCCTGCCGCATGATCCGACATTATCCACTCCTCCCACACCCGCGAACCGCGCGAACATTAACTTGCAGGGAAAGTTGTTTTCTCCCTGTCCCCTCTGCCACACGTCGCGCGCCTATTGCGATCGCGCCCCGCTATACGTTTACCGCCTTCCTTCGATAAGCGGTGTGGGTGATACCGCTTACGAACCGTACTCCGTCCCCCGCTCTTAACCTTCGCACATCTCTTCCGCCCGATAGCCGTCGGATCTGTCCACCCGCGATCTGACGGCTCTTGTCTATTTGCTCCCGCCGTCGCTCAATTCTTCTCGCCAACAAATCGTTGCCATCCATTCACTTGATCCAACGGCCAATCTCCCTCTGCTGACCAGATCTTCTACCCGCCATGCAGTACGCCACCCTTCACTGTTCTATGTTCCCAAAGGACGAAGGTGGCAAGCTATTTGTATCCAGCACAGTTACTCTTCGACTACCTCATTCAAGAACATTATGGCTGAAGGACAAGAAGGACAACAGAATATCAGGGAAGATCAAGTTCATTCACTGAAGCAGCAGATCGTAGCAGAGGCCCATGTTAGATAGTTAATGTGGTTGGTGGCCCATTATGACCCCTCCACGCATAAAATAGCTAAACATTTTGTAATCAACCTCTATATATACCCAGAACACAGATGTGATGAGGGTTGATGGTTTTGGTTTTGATGCAAGGTTCAACTTCTGGAGACTGTAACTACTTTGATACTTGCAACGTCTGGTCTTCATTTTCAGCTAATACACGCTTCTTTTGCTGTTAATTGCTCACTTTCCACTTCTTCCTTGTTCTAGGTTGTGCCTGTTATGCATTTATTCATGTGCCCTTGATATTTAGCATTAAAGGGGTTGTCATCCCACCTCTGTGTTAGAATCTTGTATGTATTATTGATAGTGTTATTCAGGTTTCTTTTAACTTAATGCCAGAGAGTTGTCATCCTGTCTGTGTATTAAGAAATAGATTTGCAGACCTCTTTACTGGTTGCAGCCGGCCATCACATGGCCGTGTGCATCTGCTGGTGTGATCAGTATTCTCCATATTCACCCATTCCTTAAACTGTGAGTAATTGGTGATCTAAAGCCTTGTAGTTTGGGGGTGTTCACCCATGTCTGGAGTTAAGCACAGTAGAAGTGGTTATCTAGCTTGAATATGCATCAGACCTTCCATTCATCCATTTCCAACATTTTGTTGAGTTTGTAATGTTCCCGAGCATCTCTAAGATACAACCTAGGAGAGTTTCTTGGCGTGATAACAAGTACCATGCTCCAGATTCTGTTATGAATAATATATATATATATATGTAAATATATATAATCATAACACATCATAAATAGTGATTAATTAGTAATTGTTTATGAAGAGGTATGTCCCCAAGGACATGACCAAACATAAAGAGACACCTACCTAGGGTATATAAGCAGGCCCTCACTCTCATTTGTATCATCGTATTCTCATTCAAACATTTTAATATATATTCTTGTATTTTCAATGGAGATCTACATATTCCAAGTCTTCTAGAATGTTTAAGTTGCTATAACGAACCTTGTTTGTTACATTGGTATCAAAGTTGTTTGATCCTTTGGCCACTTAACTGCTGGATAGAACCGCGTTCTCCAATCTAGGTCCTTGGCCGCCAAAATTCGTCAACCTTGTTGTCATTGAAGCATTTCACTACAAAAGTTTTTGGAGCTGATTTCGTCAAAGGCCTTTGGCCATTTTTAAGAATTAAACCAACAACAACAACAAAAAGTCAAAGAAAAAAATTCACAATATATAAATTTAAAAAAATAAATAAATAAAAATTTGAACAAAGTTTATTTAAAAAAAAACACCTATATATAAATTATTAAAAAAAACATAAAAATATAATCAATTAAAAAAATAAAACCAAACCAACAAAATAAAAGCATTAACTTACCTAGCCCATGTCTAACCCATCGCTTCCACCTAAGTCGTCGACCGCTGATTGAGCAAGAGCTAACCACAGCAGTAGCATCCATCCCGTTGGCCACTGCATCCACAAAATCGGTCAACCAATAGACCTGTAGCAGCCGTCATTGTGACCGCGTCATCCCACCACCGCCATTCTCATTTTAGAAGTTGTCCCTCCTGCCAAACACTTACACAGCCTGATAGCTGACCCTTCACTGGCACAAATACGCTGCACAATTTTTCACCATAGATACTGCTCGTTCCCTTGTTGTACGCTCATAGCCTGACCACAATGCCTTCACTATCCGCCCTCATCTCCTGTCCGCTACCATCGCCACTGCTCCACCAGTCAAACATTCACCGCAACTCACATCCACCGATTCATATCTCGTACAAAGAAGGTTCAGCCAATAATTCATTGCTTCACTAATGCAAGTTATCGCATTCGTACAATAACGAATCTTTGCAAACAAACGTGTCTGTACCCATAATCGGTTGTGCAAAACCTATTGTTCACGTTCTAATAAAAAAAGCATTAAGAAATGGTTGGCATCGAAAAAGAAAGCACCAAACTGTGTAAACAGTGTCACGTAACCACAAAAAACAAAAACAAAAAAATACAATTAAAAATTGGGCTACAAGTCTTCACTAGAATTCAATCTCATTAGTCGAGTATCTGATATATAATATTAAATGGTTAAAGTTTAAACAGTAACTCTTGTGCGAAATTGGAAATAAAGTGGAAATAGTAAGTATATTAAAAAGGTTTTATATAAATAATTTTCAAAAATAATAATAATATATATATATACACACACTCAAGGATTTATACTTGAATAGATGACCGAAGAATGACGGCGACTAAGGCATGCTCAGCTAAGGTTTTTGGTCGTTCCAAAGCTTCACAGTTCGGTGCAACCAGGGTTCGTTGCCTCCCCTCGGCGCTTCTTCTCCCAGGTTCAGGTCCTGTGGTTGGCTAGCCCTTCTTTTGGGATCCGCGCAGCTCATCCTTTGAGCAGGTCTCTGCCGGCGGAGGTGCAGATTTCAGAACCGTCGACCTTTACCAGCTCAGCTTTTCCCGTGATGGCTCTTGCCAGAAACCTAGCAGGGGTTTTTGCTCAGCCACGATTGGAAACCGCTTCTTGACAGCAGCGCAGCAAGAGCTCCCTCCGCTCGAGGGCTTAGTTTTGCTTTCATTGACGGTGTTTACCCCTTGTTCGGTCCCTTATCCTCAGAACAGTTTTTGGGCGGGAAGCTAGGCTTCTTTTTATGTCCTTTTTCCTTCGATACAGTTCCTGTCCGAGCGTCATTCAAGGATTGGAAGCCTAAAAATGCTTCTAGGAAATCTTATTCTTAGAATATCTGAAATATGCCTGCGCAGGGAGGATGTGTGGCAAGTGTTCGACGGAATGCAACAAAGAGAGATGAGTTCTCGGAGTGGGTCTCTAAGAAACCGTCGTGAGAAGCAGCCTCCGGTGGTAGTCCTGCCTCTGCTCAGCCCAGCAGAAAATGTAGCAGTAAGCTTCAGAGAGGCCCTTCCCCCTCTCAAGCCTCACCAAGTGACTAAGATCGCGTGCTACCCAGCACAGAGAAATACAAAGCAGGCACAGATTGGGCCCCTGACAAGCTATGCTTGCACCGGCGTCCTCTCGTCTCAGTCTTGCAAAGGACAGCAGACTCCGAAGCACTCCGAGTCTTTCCAGATCTTAATAGCGCTTTTATCAGGCAAAACTCTGCTTCAGTCGGTGAGCTCCTCAGATCTCGTGCAGGACCTCAAGCAAAAACTGGACCTTAGGATGGGGATTCCTTCTGCTTCTCAAAGGCTCCTCTTCAAAGGTAAACAGAGTGAAGATCTCTTGCCCCTTTCCTTTTACGATATTCAAATAAATGCTTCCATCATTCTTTCCCTTCGTTTGAGAGGGGGGGCGGTTGGACAGTCATCTTCAGCAGCAGCAGCGTTCTCTTACAAAGATGTTGTCCATGCTCAGAAACCCAAGAATTCTGCTGCACCAGCCCAAGCTCCAAAACCTTTTTTGGTGGACAAGCTGGAGGAAACCCCCTCCATTGAAGTAATGCATCCAACGATGGACAGGCAGCTCCAGTTGTTTGCTGAATTTGGCATTATTTGCAGGTTCAATGGGCTATGGCCACGCACAGCAGATCTCTACAAATGGGTTCACTCTAACTGGACCAACAACTGCAAGGTTCTCCTTTGCTCAAAAGGTTTCTTCATTGTAGTTTTTGTTGACAGTGAGGATTATCAAAAAGCTTTGACTGAGGGCCCCTGGTTTTGGAACTCGGCGGGGTTATTCTTAACCCCTTGGTTCCCAGATTTTGATCCCTCCACAGCTGTCATTACCAAACTCCCCATCTGGGTCAGACTTCCCAACCTCCCGGTTCATTTATGGCACTTTGCTGTATTTGAAGGAATCGGTAACACTCTAGGCCGCTTTCTAGCTACAGACACCTCTAGAGGGGAAAAGGGCATCTACACCTTCGCCAGAATCTGCGCAGAAATAGATATGAGTAAAGGATTACCAAATCAGATCATTCTCAAGGTTGGAGACTTCTATTGGACTCAGACCCTGGATTACGAGAACACAGCGTTCCGCTGCAGAAATTGTCATCTCACAGGGCACCTTCATAGATCGTGTCCAGCGATCCCAGCCCAAAAGAAGAAGGCCGTTCCTAAGCTGAAATCCAAAAGCTGGAAGCCTTGTGACCCACCCCCCATGGATGATTTCAGTTCCAATTCAGATGAAGAGGAAGTGAATGAGGACGGGATGGATGCTTCGCTTGCACAGGACCTGCCCCCAACAGGTCCTGAGGAGTCCTCAGCCCCACCGCTCTCGCAGAAACGTTCTCATGAGACCTCTCCTTCGGACTCAGACAAGGAGATCTCCCCGTTCGCCCAGCTTAGTTTGCAAGTCTTTCCATCCCAGCCGGATCATCTTGGATGGGTCAAAGTTGGTAAGAAGAAAGGTAAAAAGGGCCGAACTGTGGATTCCACCCAAGTTGGGTACATTCCCTTGCCGTGCTCTTGTCTCCTGGCTCGTCTGTTTGCTTCTTGTTAAGCACTGCTCTCTTCATGTCTACTCCTCAAGGCCGAGGTGGATAGTCTATCCTTGCCCGCTGCCCTTTTTCTTTGGGGTACTGTACGAGGTCCTTTGGTCTTGTTGTCATGTTCTCAGCAGAGCTTCGGGCTTTAGTCTGCCCGGGCAGTCCTTTTGTACATTATGTTTTGTTCTCTTAATACAAATGCTTACTTACAAAAAAAAAAAAAAAGGATTTATACTTGAATAAATATCAAAAATACTTTTCATTAAGTCTTGAGGGAAGGCTCCTTAAAAGTGTTTAGTTAAAAAGGTGGAAAAGGATAATTACTCCTCCTCAATTAAAAAAAGTGTTGAGAGAATATAAAAAATTCAAAGCAAAGTACAAAGGGAAACATTATAAGTGGATACTTTAAAAGTGAAGTTAGTGGAAACTAGAAATTATATTTTAATAAAGGATTATTTTTATAGAGAGACATTTATAAGAAGTATCAACTAATACAAAAATGAAATCTATTAATGACCAAAAAAACATGGATTCTAATTTGGAAATAAAGGAAGGGAGATTTTCCTATAAAGGTATTCCAATTGTAGAGTTTAGATTATTTACATTAAAAAGGTGGACCCAATGGAAAGAGATTAATATTGCTATTAATACAAACATCGAGAATAATTACATCAATATTAATTTGGCAAATCAAATATTACTTCTAGAGCCAAATATAGGCGAAAGAAAATGTATTTTTGGCGAAAAAGAGTATGAAATTAATGATTTGCAAGTGACAGTTGATCATTATGAGTACATATCTCAATTCTGTGTTGTAAATATGCATGACAAAGAAGTTGACATAATTCTCAATCGACCTTGGTTCAATGAATTAGGTACATTCATGTTAAACATCAAAAAAAAAAATCTTGATGTTCCCTCACAAGAAGAAGATGGTCATATTCCAAGACATGAAAACGAAATCAGAACTAATAATACCTTCATCAAAAGACCTTAACACTATTTCGACACTAATGTTTCAAGAGAATCCAGAAACAATATCAAAGAAGCAGAAAGAGCTTGAAGAAGTCATATCCAACATAAACAAAGAAAAATCATGTTTGAAGGAGCATAATCAAAAACTACTACACAAGTCAAAAAATATAATGCTAAGAAACACAAGTTAGTACAAGAAAAGGAAATTTATAAAAGGAAACTCAACGAAAGTCTATCAGAAAAAGAAGAGGAAAATTTATGCTTAAAAAACCTTAACCAAAGGTTATTAGAACAAATTAAGTGTTTAAAGATGAGAAGCGTGAATATCAAAATAAAGTTGACTTAGAAAACGAGGAACACTTACGTCTCAAAAACCATAATCAAAGTCTATTCACTCAAATTAAGAAACTTAAGAATGATAAGAAATCATTGAAAAACAAATTAAAAGAACTTATCACGAAATAAGTGTCAAAGTCTTCAATCCAAGTGGAAGAAAGAGGAATGAATATCGATCCACTCAACATCACAACTCAAAGAGTTAACAAATCAGTTGAAATAAAAACTGTTGGAATTTCTAAGTCTATCCGTTAGAAATTCTTCCTATACTATATGATTTATTTCTTCCTACTTGTTCAGTTACTTAACAAGTTATTTACCATGTAAATACTAAAAATAAATACAAGTACAGTATCAACACATACAAATCATCACACTAAAGAAAAAAAAAAAACAAACAAACAAACAAACAAAAACAAACAAAAAAAAAACAAACAAAAAAAAGCAAAACAAAAAAAAAGCACACAAGTAACACAGTTATTTTTGGACTAATGTCCCTGGAAAAACCCAATGCGGCAAAACTAGTGCAGCTATCAGAGGGTTTTATTATTAAGCAGTTTCAGAATACAATCTGGGTGCCAAA
This sequence comes from Pinus taeda, assembly GCA_000404065.3. Lineage (NCBI taxonomy): Eukaryota > Viridiplantae > Streptophyta > Pinopsida > Pinales > Pinaceae > Pinus > Pinus taeda. The sequence continues at coordinate 175,513 of APFE031263723.1, read as the reverse complement.
AATGGCTCACCCAACAGAGAATGCCCCCGGCAGTAGTACCTCTCAGTGAGAGACAGATATCAACTCCAATCTGCCCCATGAACTCTCCCAGCATCGGCCTCTAGGGCCTGCGTCAACCTCTCTGGCCCAGCGTCAGCCTCTCGGGGCTCTGCGTCAGCCTCAGGAGCCTCTGCATCTCCCACGCTGGCCCTCCTCAGGCTCTGCGTAGCTCCTGCATGGCCTCTGGTTGCCTCTGCATGGCCTCTAGCTAGCTCTGTGTCAACCCTCTCTCGGCTTCTGCGTTGATGCTCACAGTACTATCTATGCCTCTCTGCTATTGTATTCACTGCCCCTCAACTATAACTCTGATCACTCCTTCGATTTCCTCAGCAAGCCTTGCCCCATAAAATCGAAATCTTGCTCAGCTCAAAATGTGTTCTCCAACTGCCCCTCAAGCCTCTTCTTATACTTTTCTCATTGTCAATTCAACGACCAAGATTAAGTCCCCAATCAACGACTAAGATTAGATCTAGCTTGATCCATGACTTTTGGACCATTCTAACTCAGTATTACATTAATTCATATTAATATTTTCTTTTCCTTCAGTTTAGACTTGGGGACTCCATTAAAAATATTAATTATTTTAATATCTCCCAAACTGGTTAGATTCTACCCAAACCATTTCTGGGTCTTGGAGATCTCATGCGCTTTAGCCTCTCCACCAATTTTCAAGGCTAGAGCACATCCGATGCTACCCCAAATCAACACTCCCTCTTAGGGAGGATTGTGCTCTAGTAATACTCCTTACTGAGTATCACCCTGATCATTCGGCATCAGTCCCTACGCTGATGTTAGGCTTGTTGCCCAACATCCTCTGCACTGCGGCATCATTTACTGCTACCCATGGCCCTGCCACTGCCACTGCTGCATCATGTACTGCTACCCATGGCCCTGCCACTACCACTGTTGCATCCGTACGACAACTCCCTCTGCATTTGTGCTGCTGCCCATGCCCCTGCCACTACCACTGTTGCATCCATACGACAGCTCCCTCTACATCCGTGCTGTTGCACATGGCCCTACCACTGCCATTGTTACATCTGCATTGCATCCCCTCTCAGCATGTTGCATCATGTTGCTCATAGCACTGCCACTGCTAACCGCTGCAATGCAACTCAGTTATTGAGAAGTAAGTAACTGATCTCCCAACTCTGACATCTTTGTCAGGCAAGAAACACTCCCGATGTTGAAGCTCCCTCTGTCGCTGACAAGTGTTCCCTCTCTGACCTCTGCGCTGCTGCAGCAACCCTATGCCTCTCGCACAGTTGCCTCACGTTGTCCTGGGACTCCTGCACTATAGCCCTCTCTATAGCTCCATCCGCATCCGTCTCTACCGACATCCACCAATCTTGCTACTCTTCTTTGGGGCTCCCATAACCAGCTATAATCCAAGAGGTTGGGTGCCTCAAGGATCCTGCCTCTCATCACCTGTAGTCTATCTGACTACAGCTCGATGTCTCCCCACCTCTTCTCTCGAGGTGCATGAGCACTCATGGCACAGTGGTCATTAGTCTCCACTTCCTTCTTCCGCCTTAGCCGGTGCAGCCTTGGTCTCAGAAGCCTCTCCCTTTCTCTTCGTCCTAGGACACTGGTTCGCATAACGACCCAGTTCCCCACAATGGAAGCACTTGACCTTGGAGAGGTCTTTTTTCTTTCTTTTCTCCTACTTTCCCGCAAATGCGAGAGTTGCATCTTCTTCTTCCTCCTTCTTGATTCTAACCCCTTTTCCGCTACTCCCCGCCTTGGACACCCGTCTGACCTCTTCTTGACGAAGAGCTACCCATAGTTCCTCCCAATCTAGAAGGCTCGTCCTGCCTAGTATGCTCTAGACAAATACCTCCCAATCCTCTGAGACTACGTTCAACGCGGTCCTCACCATCAGTGCCTGATCCGGTGTGGCCTCTATGGAAGTTAGTTGATCACGGATCTCCTTCAATCCACCAAAGAAGACATCTATCTTCTCTCCCTTCTGCGTCTGATATGACCGCAACTAGTTTTCAAGTAACATCCTTCTCTGCACAAAAGTATGCTGGTACAATTTCTTCAGGGCCTCCCACATCTCATTTGTCGTCTCCTTCTCGTTAATGTGTGGCACCACATGATCCTTGACACCATCAAGGATGATGCACTTTGCCCTGGCCATTGCCTCCTCGTACTTGTCATTTTCAGCTAGGTCAACCGGGATCGCTATCGTTTTCAAGCCAAAGTGTTTGATGCGATACCTGTCTAAAATGGACAAGATCCTGGCCTTCCAAACTATGAAGTTTGAAGCTCCATCCAGTCTATCCTGATCTCTTAGCCCATTCATTGCCATTTCGCTGCTCCTCTTTCAACTCTTTCAAGTCTCTCTACTTCCCGTCTGGAAGTTCTCAGTTTGACTCCCTCTAAGCCTCGATTTCCCTTCTGGAAATCCCTCTGCCAATCCTCAGCAGCAACTCTCTCCTCCTTGGTCTTGCCCTGTTAGGTACTGTTCTGAACACAATACCCCACCAGCTTTGCTTTGCAACTTACCCACAACCTCCTATGCCCCAGCAGTCTAAAGGTTAGAGCCTCTAGGCTCTGCGCAATCCCGACACCAGCACAATCTACACCTCCTAGCCACAACATCTATCCTTCCTGGCTGAGAAAGATGGTCGAGCACTACGTAGGTCATGTTTTCTCCTCTCTGCCTCAGTATTGATCCTCCTCTTGGCTCGAACTAATGACGCAAGCTCTCTGCGTCGCCCCTTTCTTGCTGCTTTCTGCTAGGAACAGCTTCTGCCACTCGGGACGGTTGTTTCCGTTGTTGCTGCTATGCTCCGCTGATGCCTTCAGTTATCCTGTGATCTGCAACCAAGCTCTGATACCATGTTGGAATTTCTAAGTCTATCCATTAGAAATTCTCCATGTACTATCTAATTTATTTCTTCCTAATTGTTCAGTTACTTAACAAGTTATTTACCATGTAAACACTGAAAATAAATACAAGTACAGTATCAACACATACAGATCATCAACTGAAAGAAACAAGCACACAAGTGACAGTTATTTTTGGACTAATGTCCCCAAAAAAACCCAATGCGGGAAAATTGGTGCAGCTATCAGAGGGTTTTATTATTACGCAGTTTCATAATACAATCTGGGTGCCAGAAATGGCTCACCCAACAGAGAATGCCCTCCGTAGTAGTACGTCTCAGTCGGAAACAAATATCAACTCCAATCTGCCCCACGAACTCTCCCAGCGTCAGCCTCTAGGGTTTGCGTCAGCCTCTCTGGCCAACGTCAACCTATTTGGCCCAGCGTCAGCCTCTCGAGGCTCTACATCAGCGTCAAGAGCCTCTGCGTCTCCCACGCAGGCCCTCCTCAGGCTCTGCGCAGCTCCTGGTTGCCTCTACATGGCCTCTGGCTGCCTTCACGTGGCCCCTAGCTGGCTCTGCATCAACCCTCTCCCGGCTTCTGCACTGATGCTCACAGTACTATCTCTGCCTCTCTGCCACTGTATTCACTTCCCCTCAAGTGCAGCTCTGATCACTCCTTCAATTTCCTCAACAAGCCCTGCCCCAAAAAATCGAATTCCTGATCAACTCAAAATGTGTTCTCCCACTGACCCTCAAGCCTCTTCTTATACTTTTCTTGTTGTCAATTCAACGGCCAAGATTAAGTCCCTAATCAACAGCTAAGATTAAATCTGGTTTGATCCGTGACTTTTGGACCATTCTAACTCAGTTTTATATTAATTCACATTAATATTTTATTTTTCCCCAAGTTTAGACTTAGGGACTCCATTAAAAATATTAATTATTTTAATATCCCCCAAACTGGTTAGATTTTGCCCAAACCATTTATGGGTCTTGGATCTCATGTGCTTTAATCTCTCCACCTTTTTTTCAAGGCTAGAGCGCATATGATGCTACCCCAAATCAACAAAAACATATTCAAATGTTGCAGTTCAAACAATGAAAATTCCAAGTGAAGATTCTATAACCAACTCAACTACATCAATACCTAAAGTAAATAAGGAAATTACCACACACATGTTAAAGGATGGTCAAATAAGAAGAATTCCTTATCTACATCTGAATCACATGAATAGACATCTCAATCAATCTACGAATCTGTATCATTCAGAACATAAACTACAAAATTATGTTCCAATGGATACTGACGTGTGCACAACTCAGTGCAATGATAATAATTCATCACAAGTTTCCAGTAATCGAAAGATTCCACAGAAGATTAATTTAGGATGGCCAACTCCTTCCTCCGTGCGGCAATTTTATATATCACTCCAAGGATCATATCAACTTGTATCAATGAAAATGACAGTTCAAAAATGAGAAGACATTCGAAACAAAAAAGGAGATCAAGCCTTTTCATTAGCAAGCTTTGAGGACAAAGATTTTTGAGGAGGAAAGCAATGTTATGAGTAGAATATAGATATAAATAATGTAAATATAAATAATAATAACACGTCATAAATAATGATTAATTAGTGATTAGTTAATGAAGAGGTATGTCCCCAAAGACATGACCGTTCATAAAGGGACGCTTGCCTAGGGTATATAAGCAGGCCATCACTTTCATTTGTATCATCATATTCTCATTCATACATTTTGATATATATTCTTATATCTTCAATGGAAATCTACATATTCCAAGACATATGGAAAGTTTGACCTACTATAACAAACCTTGTTCGTTACAAATTCTATCTAACAGCCTTTAGTAGTTTCTTGAGCAACAAACACATGAATGCATATTTCTAGCTTATGAGACTTCATGATTGTAAGGTCTAGAGGGTTGACTATGCTGATATTACTCGTCTAATCGATAGAGGGTTGACTATGTTGATATTACTCGTCTAATTGATAAAGGGTTGACTATGTTGTACAGCAGCATCCTTCAACGCTTAGAACAGGCTTATGGCAACCTTTCTAGAGGATTGTTCCACCCTTTACGAGCCCTCAAACAGCTCCCTTTCTCCTCGGCCTTCTAGCATGATACTTGGCCTCCTTTTGCTACGGATTAGCGCCTTCCTTTTGCTGCATATTAGGGTTCATCTTTGACTGCGGCTAAGGCTCCTCAGATCTTTATTTCCTCCACGTCCTCCTTGTGAAAAGACAAACCCAAACAAGCGGAGAGAGAGATCGTGACATGATGTGCTCCTCAAATGACTTGAGGTCTCCTCTATTTAAATGCAATGTTGAGGATGAGCTAGGGGTAGAAGTGCTTGATTTGCTTGTTGGCTAACCTTGACAAATTGTCAATAATACAAATAAATTCATATCTCCATAAATACATGTTGGAATCGGATGATCTTTAGATCAATCTTATACCTCTCAAAGAGAGGAATCCAAGAAAAATACCAGCTACCATAAATAAGGTGACCCATATGGAGTTTGGCCCTAATTGCCAATTTTAACACTCCCTCTCGAGTCTCAACTAGGGAGAACTCCATCTGCCAGTAGGTACTATCTCTGCCATCAATGCACTGCTTTGCTCTGCTGAACCATGAAGAAGAAGTGATCGAGAATGTATCATACCATTCTCTATTGACCCGAAGTCAATCCCAGATAAAAGAGAGTGTCTCATACCACTCTTATTGACCTAAAGTCAGTTCCAAGGACAAGAGTGTGTCATATCACTCTTACTGACCCGAAGTCAGTTCCAATTGATCCCAAATCAATATCATCCTAGCATAGGGAGTACAATAGTACACAATGCGTCCATCGGTAGTACTATGGTCCCTATTCTCATTTCCCTACTCATTGGCCAGATGAGAGGTACTTCCCATGAGTCCCAGACTATATGGGTAGGATGTCTCAACAGGAGAAGGATGAACCACTCATCCTACTTACATGTCGCCACAGGGTATCACAGGGGAAGGCTGAACCACTCACCCTGTGCACAGGAAACCACTACGGGAAGGTTTAACCACTCACCCTGTGGTTGCTCATCGCTCCAAGAAGTACCCCAAGCCCCCCAGAGCTCCCAGAGCTCAATGTCCATATCATACAGGACCCTCAGGAGAGGGTCTCTCCATAACTCCTAGTCGTTCTCGGAAAGTCAAGAATTTGACCCTTCCCAGGGGCTTTGTCAGAATATCGGCGACCTGCTCATCAGTCCCAATGTGATCGAGCCTTATTGCTCCACGTTGTACCATATCCTGGATAAAGTGGTACCTGATATCGATGTGTTTGGAGCGATCATGAAATACAAAATTCTCTGATAATGGGATCCCACTCTAATTGTCGTAGAGGATCACAGTGGTATCCAACACATGTCCAAACAGCTTCACAAGAGGCCATGCTCACAGCTATGTATTCAACCTCAGCGGTGCTCAAAGCAACCGACTGATCCAGGATATCAAAGCAGAACCCAAAGAGAAACAGCACCCATAAGTGCTCTTGCGATCCACCACACTGTCGGCCCAATCAGTATCCGAATAACCATGCAGCCTCACATCTCCAGCAGTGTATCTCAGTCCATGAGTGGTTGTGCCCCGAAGATATCTCAGAAGATTCTTGGCACCAATCCAATGTGTGTGATGAAGCTCAACCATATATTGGCTCAAGCAAAACATATATTCGGACGGGTGTTCACCAAGAACATCAGTGCTCCTATGAGTTGACGATACTCGAAAGCATTTCCTAATACAGGTCTAGCAGCACTGCCACATAACTTCTTGAAGTTAAGTTCCATTGGGGTAGTCAGAGGCTTGCAATGCACCATCCCAAATCTTCCCAATATCTTCACAACATATTTTCCTTGAGATAGGAAAATTCTCATGGCTTTTGTCAAACCTCCAACCCTAGGAAGTAGTGCATCAGTCCTAGGTCCTTCATCTCAAATTCGAAAGCCAACTCCCTCTTACATTTGTGAATGAGAGGGTCTGCAGTGTGCACCTGTCAGAAAGAGGTTGTCCACATAAAGTACTAGTATGAGAGGTTTATCATCTTCAACCTTAAAGTAAAGGTTCGGATCGGTTTCACTTCTAGTGAATCTTAGCTTCATCAGATAGCTATCAATCCTCTCATAACAAGCCTGGGGTGCTTGCTTCAAACCATAGAGAGCTTTCTTCAACCTGCATATATGAGGTTCCCGTTCATGAACCTCAGACCCCTCGGGTTATTTCACATAGACTTTGAAGTGACGGAACCAGGTGAATACTTCATCCTTCCAAGTCTTGCGAGAATATTCATCGATAAAAGTGAGATAATATAAGTATCCTCCCAAAGAGTTTACGGGCATCATACCAGATATGCCGGAGTGGATCAACTACAACATATCGGTGGCCTTGCTATTACTTGAGGGGAAAGGTCCCCTTGTAAGTTTTCCTTCGGCACATTCTGGACATATACCTTCATGCTCTACTTTGAACTCAGGCATACCTGTCACCATCTGTCTCACATCGGGAAGAGCCTTACAATGAACATGGGCAAACCTCCAATGCCACAGTTCAGATTGTAGAGATGCGTCACAAGACATAGCTCCCAATGGACTTCCTCCAACTTCATACAAAGTGTCAACCCGGAACCCAAGAGTAAAAGCATCCTTAAAATTCTTTTTCCAGCCACGTACCTTTCCATCGATGAATGCCACCATGTATCCTTTGTCTTCCATTGCCGAAATGGACACTGGGTTCTTCTTGATATCAGGTACATATAGAACTTCTTGTAAATGAATCGTGCTACCTTGATTTGAAGGGTAACATTTCCTACTCCCTTCACAGGATAGGTGGCATCGTTTCCAAGAATATTCTCCAAGTTTGTCTCCTTCTCTATCAGATTAGAGAGAGCTTCTTTGCACCCGATGAAGTGCCTTGAGGTACCACTATCAATTAACCAATTCCCCAAAGTGTCTGGAGGAGAGGTAGTGGAGAGGGTCGATATAAGATAGTATTCCTTTTGCTTATTGTTAACAACATTTGATTCTTCATACCTGGAGGTCCTTGCTTTCTTGGAGGGTTGACCATTTCCATGATATCTCGCATTCCTTTTTCCTTTGCCATTGAACCTACCATTCCTTTGATTGTGGTTGTTGAAGTTGCCCCTAGAGTGATTGTGATCATCATCATGTGATGTGTCCCTTCTATTTGGACACTCCCTCGCATAGTGGCCAAACTTATTGCAAACAAAGCACCCGCCCTTCCTTCCACCCTTTGATCCAGGCTTCCCATTAAAATAACCTTTAGACCCTGCATTATTTCTCCTTTTGGAATGAGTGGAGAAAGGAGTGGGGTTGCCTCTATTAGAAGGCATTTCTTGCTCCACCATTCTTGTCTCTTCTTGAATGCATCTCGACATCAATTCTTCAAACCCTAGAATACGATCATTATTGAGAATAGTGGTTCTAAATATACAACACTCGGGGGGGAGCCCTCCAAGGGTAGTGATAGTAAGTTCCCTGTCATAAATGATTTCTCCAATCTTAAGAAGATCATTCTTGATCTCGGTGATTCTTAAGAAGTAGGATTGAATGTCCTCATCCTTGCCCTTCTTAATATCCTTCAAATTATTTTTGAGAAATAAAATTTGATTTGCATCACTAATCTTGAACATGCTTACCAATCTGTCGTAGATCTCCTTGGAGGTGTTTAGATCGGAGATGTAGGCCACCAAACGCTTGTCAATGGAATCTCTGATAATCTTCTTCGCTTTGACTTCAGTGTTGTTGTACTTGCTCTTTGAAGCAACCGGTGCATTTGACGATGGAGGCTTACGGATTTTACCCTTTACATAATCCAACACTTCTTGTTCTTCCAATGTCAAATCAAGAGACATCCTCCATCCGTGATAGTTAGACTTTTCACGGAGCTTATCTTCAACCGGGAAGTAGGATGACGAACCCATTGAGCCTTTAGTTCTTGTCCAACTATCTTTGATAATTGCTCTTTCACTCTTGCTTGGGCTTTGTCTTCACCTTAGCTCTGAAACCATGTTAATTTTTGGTATGTACTATGCTTAAACATGCTTGTCTCAAAGATTAAGCCATGCATGTTTAAGCATAGAACATAACAAAAATTAACATATTCTCATTCATACATTTTAATATATATTCTTATTTCTTCAATGGAGATCTACATCTTCCAAGTCTTATGGAATGTTTGACCTGCTATAACAAACCTTGTTCGTTACAGATTCTATCTAACAGTCTTTGGTAGTTTCTTGAGCAACAAACACATGAATCCATATTTCTAGCTTATGAGACTTCATGATTGTATGGTCTAGAGGGTTGACTATGTTGATATTGCTCGTCTAATTGATCACTTGGTTGCATGGTTACACTAGTCATTCTAGTATGTTGATTGATCATGGCAATTTAAGAAGCTTCCAATATAAGAACTTTTGGTCTCCGATTTCAGAAAATGAAAAAAAAAAGACTTTGGGGTTTGGGTGGTAGATTTATTGCTGATTTCTAGTGTCGGTTTTTAGATTTTTGTATTGTTGATATTTATGTCTAACGACAGCAAATAGAGTTCTTTCATTCGCAGATTTTTCCTTTACTTTAGCTGTTATTCTGCCGTAGTAATCATGTTGTCTTGTAAAACCTGTTATAGGAATGCCTTGTCTTGCTTTTGAGTCACAAATGTCAATAACCTTGTTTTCCATTGTTGTTTTTCCATTGTTATTAAGAGTCAAATCTTTGAGTTCTACGGCAACTGTTCACCCAATTTTTCTTCAGCTCATGCTTAGGCCGAGCATCGATGAGGTCTGCTGATTGCTTATCATTGGGTACTATGTCTGGTAGGTGGGTAGTATTGGAGAGACAACAGGATGAGTCTTGAGTCACACTTTTGTCTTGTATCTTCAGTTTGCATTGAGTCATATTATGAGTCAATAGCCTCCCCTCATCCAACATAGGGATATGGTGCCTATTTCTCATGCTTCCTGAAGATCACTTTGTGCTAGGGGAAAGGAATTGATTATTGCCTTTCTTTCAAAAAGTTCCCCCTCATCGATTCCAACACATCATCTGGGAGGTGATTTGAAACTTGGACACCTTGGTGGTTATAGGCCTCATTGGCAATCACTCCACATCCGACAAGGTCAATCATTATTTGGCTTTGATCAGATAATCTTTTCCAGCTGTTCAACTCTAGAAAATCTTTCACAACTAGTGAGATGTGTTCATACCTCAGGGCCTGTTAACCTCAATAGTGGGTTCGTTCATACCTGGGAGGTGTCTTTCTCATTAGCATCTGACTAGGTGGTTATCTCCCATGTGTTCACTTTAGCACATCATCTACTAGGAGGAGCATAAAAGTTGTGGTACCAAGTTGTGGTTTTCGATGAGCATGTGTATAGATGAATCCCTTTTTCAGTTGATCAACCATGGCTTCATACTTGTTAACAACACTGCCCACTGGAAAGGAACATTGGATTGCAATCATTCCTCAAATCATGTTCTTCAATGTACAGTCACAAATTCTGGTCTTTAGGATTGATAATTACAAGATGTCATTCATGGACACATTTTACAAAGATCACTAGGTTCTTGGCATTCCTCGAGGGGATCCTGTCCCCCTACGTCACCATTGTTAACCCCTAAACTTTCCCCTTGCAAATTCGGAGGGTCAAAGACCAGCATATTTCATTAGGTTAGAGGTTCAGAGATAGAGTTTGATTTGGGCTGGGGGTTGGTTCCCAAGGACACTAGTTGCAAGATGTGATGATTCATACACTGTTTTTGCACAGGTTGGGGAGAGCTACTATTTTTAGAAAATTCTCTCCAGAGACTCACATGTCAAAGATAATGGTATATTTAGCATCCTTGCAAGATTATAAGTCAGATGAGGCTACTCTTGGGTGACATGCCAGCAATTTCTATTTTTACCAATACTTGCATGTCGATTTTGATCGCATTCGGATTCCTTGTTAAAAGATGAATCCAATGAGTATGGTTTCATGGGCATCGAAGGCATTTCTATTTTTAGCACTAGTCGCATGTCAGATCTGGCTACGTATTTGAACTCCCCACTGAGTTATGAATCTGATGAGGGTGATTCCATCAAAATCAGAGATATTTGTATTTTTTGCAATCTTTGCATAAAGAGTGCTTACAACATATTTAGATTCCCCATGAGATTCTAGGTCTAGTGAGTATAATATTGTGGGCATCAAGCAGTTTTCTATATTTAGCAATGCCTATTTTTAGCTATACTATATATGTTGGGGTCCCCCTTTCTATTCTAGACATTTTCTACCTTTTCCTACTTTTTATGGGGACTGCTATTTTTGGCATGTCTAGTTATAGCAAGGTGACATGTTGCAATCTGGAGGTGCAATGTGGCAATTCATGGAATGGACAAGTGGCAAGATTTTATAGATGAGTCATTAGTGATTTGGCAAAGCACATGGGTGAATTATTCACTCGATGGAGGTGTGACGTTGCAATAATGGTAATTTATTTTTTTTCCCTCCACCCTATTTTCTCTCTCCCAGTACACATTGGCCTTCTCCCTCCTACTCTCACTCCTTTTCTCACTCCACTTTTTCCTCAACCAAAAAGCATACTTTTGCCTAATTCGAATTCCCTAAAAATATACGATGATATTTTTATATTAGGTCGAATAAAACTACTTAAGCATATTTTTAACATTGTTCAAGTTGCTTGGAGATATTTTTATCAAGTCAACCTTTGCCAAAATTGCCTTGAGGATAGTTTTATCATGGGTGGATTTTACTCAAAAATACTCCAAGATGCACGAGGATATTTTTATGTTGTGACAACTCAGAAACACTTCAGTTAAACAGGAGCATGTGCCACTTCACTCAGTTTTTCTTCTCCAATTCAGTTCAGTGGATGGTGAGTTAATCCTACATGTTTTTTCCTACTGCGCAATGATTGTGATTTTGGGTAATTCAACTTCCTACATCGTCTATGCAAATTGAAGGAATTACAAGGGGGAAGGGGTTATAAATACAAGTGGAGGCCAAGCTCACAAATCGAATTGTCATGAGCAAGCAAAAGCATTATTCTCTAGTCTCCATATTCTTTCTTTCTTCTCTCTTCTAACTTCTATTTTGTTGTGTCTGAATATAATTGTCATCAATTCTGTAATAGTTGTCAAGGTGCAGCCATTCTTTTGGCCTTTCCAGAATAAAGGTTGGTTATGATCTATTCTATCTCTATAGGTTTATTCAATCTCTCCATGGTATCTTATGCAATTTGGCAAAAGTTTTGAGCTATTTTAATTGATGAAATATGCCATTTAAATACGCTTTCTACCTATTTATTTTCCATATAAAAAGTTGGTTGCTAGAGATCATTCCACTTATTAAAATGCTAAGTATTTTACAAAGTTGAATGGCCACTAACTTGCTGATCAAGCAGCCATTACTTTGCCGTTTTTTTACATGTTATATTGCAGATTTATAAGTGAAAACGGCACTCGTTAAGATAAGGGGCATCCACTTGAGGTTGGCACCCACGACACTGAAAGGAGATGGAGACTTGCTAGTGGCACTAAGGGCAGATTTTCTTGGATGTTGCACAGAATTTCTTTATCTTAGATTTCATCAGATAATTTAGTTTTCGAAAGGGCTAAAAATTTGTGATAACAAGTTCCTACCTTTGATTTGTCACCCTAATATTTAAATTGTTTTCATACCAACTGCAATATGGTTTCATAGATCTGTTCTAACTGAACACTATAAGCAAAGCAGCAGACATACAGCCAATAAAAAAAGATCTTGAGATATGCCAGGATGCATCAGAATAAGCAATCAAGACCATTCTCTATATAGTACAAAAGGTCAGATAACTGTAGCCAGCTCTCAACAAATGTCCATAAAATCTTGCATTTGATGTTTCAAATTAAGAACCGATCCACCTCTTCCCTAGGTTGCATAAATGACTTCCCTAGGTTGCATAAATGATAAATATTAAAAACTACAAAAAAACGTTATGTAGGGAACAAATAGATGGCAACATATTCACCATGCTCACCCAATCATGCCAAATAGACCTGCCCCTTCTCATCTTACACAGTGACATACAATATTAGCATGTGATGAAAGTAAGCTTTTAAGAATACAAATCCAAATATCACCCAATCATGCCAAATAGACCTGCCTCTTCTCATCTTACACAATATTAGCTTGTGATGAAAGTAAGCTTTTAAGAATACAAATAAAAATACCTGAAGCTCGAGAGTGCAGTTCATGCTGTTTAATTCTTGTTCCATTTGCTTACGATCATGAACAATAGCTGCCAGTGTAATTGCTACCATTGCCACAACACAGACAAACATTTGCACCTGCAAAAGTAGTTTAGATTTTGAGTCTGAAATGAGATGCATTTATGATTCATTCTTCTCTGGCTTTCAACAAAAAACAATACAAGAATTCAGTCGCTCAATCTATACAATTTGTATACCATATCTTGGACGATATAATTTCGAATTTAAACTAGCGGATGAAGATGCAATAAATAAAGCATTTTGTCTATTTCATATTAGAGGAGTGTAAGTTATGTCTACTCCACCATGACCTATCAATGATAGAAAACATACTCAGAATGTATTTTTCTTATAAGAAAGCACAGGGCAATTAAGAAATAGGAAAAAAAGTTGTAATTGCAAGTGGCATTTAAGATTCTACATAATGAGGGAGTACAATTGTGAATGTGTTTGAACAAAAAATGTAATAAAGTCAATGGGGTCTTGGTTCAATAGTTAAGCAGAGGTAGTGATATTCCCACCACCAAGGTTCAAAACCCCAAATACATACCCTCCTACACCCTCTCACCAGTGCAAGGTGTCCATTTTAAGCTATCCATTTCAAGTGCTTAGGGCCAAGTACAATTTCTGGAGACTTTGGCAGAATAGATATTAGATACCTGTCCCACCACTCCTTAGATGAAGGGTTCTTCTATGAGTGCTTTATGCTGGTAACATTTCATTATAATACTCATAGATTGTGGAAGGGCATGCTCACATTATAGGAAGCGTCTATCAAGAAACAAACAATCTAAAAGAAGATTCAGTTAGCAATATGAAATTATGAATACCTCTCCAAATAAATTGTTAAGTAAGAAGATGTTATTTCAAACACACATGTGCACACTGTTGAAATTGTAGCTTGGGAGGTACTCCCACAACCCTTGGGGTACTAGGTTGTGTGGAGTTGACCCACAAAAATGAACCTTTGTGGACAATGTACCCAAGCGATGAGCTTTGGACAGAAGTTGGTGGGCTAAGGACCCAAAAGAAATTATTGTTTATTCTAATTGATGTAAGAGGGCACCTTCATGGAGTTAAGGGCTCCTATGTCTATCAAATAAATACAAGAGACAAACGAGGTCAACACATCATTGTAATTCATCTTGTGAAGACATTAGCCTATGAAGAAGACAGCAGACCCTCAAGAAGGTCGAGCTGGAGTGGATCTGAGAAGGACGAGTATTTTCCTTGTAATATTAGCAGACCGAGCTGTGGAGGGTTGGACATGTTCATAATTTCATAATTGTTATGGTTCTATGCTAGGGTATCTCTGTTTACGGTTGAGAAAGGCTGACTGGACCGAGTTCTGTTTGTATACTTTTGGAGAGTGCCGAAGCCCTATTTCTGTGTGGGAGGAGGAGCCGAAAGGTCTATTTTAGAGGCTGGAAATAGGACCGAGTTCCCTCAGATCCAAGCAAAGGAGATACACCAAGGCCAAGGCTTTTACAGTGGCCACAGTCTGAGATAAAGGGTAACCGCAGGTTGAGATAAAGGGTAACCACATGCTGAGTTAGGGTCCGAACCTGAGGTGCCGCAAAAGGTTGTTTCAGGGCTGAGTAGCCTCAATGCAGTGGTTGCACAGGAACGAAATTCCTCAGGCCTAAGCAGAGGCCAGCAGGAGTACTGTTACTATGTCTTGTTATGGATGGTTGCAGAGATATTGATTGAAGTTTGTTCAGGAATGTTAGAGTGGACAGTGCTGTTAGAGGGCTAATGTACAGTGAACTATAAGGCTAATTCACTGTGAGTAGCAAAATTCGTTTTGAGCTGATATATGCAGTGGCTCTTGTAGGGTAAAGATCATTGTGAGCAGCTGTGTGCAGAGATACTGAAGGACCAGATTTCTTTGTGAGAAAGGAGGCAAAGGACCTGCCAGGTGTCAAGTCAAAGTGGACTGAAAGGGCTGATCTGTAAGGGCATCTTCTGCAAGTAAGTCAAGTTTTGTTCTTGTGTTGGGCAGATTGATAGTCAAAAATAGTTGACTTCAAGCCCTAGTTTCCTTGTATCAGGGCTTTGTAAGGGCCATGACCCCCGGTACAAGAGCCCTATGTTTGTTTTATTAAAGTTGTAATAAAAACAAGTTTTGGGACTGCAAATTTTTGTGTACTTAATTGATTCACTATTGTTACATTTCTGTTGTGCAAAGAGCTTGAAGTTTTGTGTATTTCAGTGTGTTTATGACCATGATTAGACATAGACCTGATCTCAAGTACTAGGAAAAATCAGCATGGCATCAGAGCTACTTTGAAGGGGCAGCTGAATCAGAGTGTGCACAACGAACAGCTCAAGAGGGAGATAGTTGTCTTGTTGTTAAGGACTAGCAGGATGGCCCAGTTGGTTACTAATCTGAGATATGAGGATAGGTTGTTTGGGTTGTCCAACTAGTCCTTGGAAGGAAAGGATCAGGCTGGTCTTGTTGTTGAACAAGATTTGGGAGTTTGCCGACAAGGAGATCCAAAAACCAACAGACCCTAAGGAGATGGAAGTATATGAAGAGCTGGATGTGAAGGCTAAGCTCATCATCCTAACTGGTGTCAAGGATCACTTGCTACCTCATCTAACCAAGAAGAACACTGCATGTGAGATGTGCAAGGCTCTTTAGGACTTGTTCCAAAATAAGAATAAGAACCGGTTGTTGGTATTCAAAGAGAAGCTCAAGAACACCAAGATGTTGGATGGCAAAGGTGTGGCTCTGTATCTGATGTGAGAATTTATGAATCTACACATCAGAAATCCTACTGCAATCATTGGTTTATCATCTCCTACTTGTTCTTTGAATTCAACAAGTTTTTTAATTATTTAAACAGTGACGAAAAACACTATTGCAGCCTACACATACATACAGATCATGAACTGAAATAAACTAAGACAATCACACAAGGGACACCATTATTTTTGGACAAACATCCCCAGAAAAACCCAATTCGGGAAAACTGGTGCAGCATATAGAGGGTTTGTATTATTAAGCAGATTTTTTAATACAACTAGGGTGCCAAATCCGGCTCACCCAACAGAGAATAAACTTGGCAGAAGTACCTCTATCCGGAGACAGACATTTTGGCAATCCAGTGACTGGATGATCAAACCCCACAAATGACAATTGTTGTTCCCATTGTTGGGCAGCAATGGTTGCTCCAAGCTCTGCACTGGAACTGCGTGACCTCCTCTAGGAGTTGTGTCACCCTCCCAATGAGCCTCCCTTGCTCAGAAGTCGATATGTTGAACTGTTGCTCTCTTTGCCCCATAGAAAACCCCAACGTTGCCTCTAAGGGTCTGCATCAGCCCCTCTAGCTTCTACGTCACCCTCTCTGAAGCTACGTTGTCTCTCCTGCCACTGCTCTGCCTCTTTGCTATGTATCCTCGACAAGCCCCTCTGCCAAACTGCCCCTCTCACTGCAACTCAAATCACTTAGCTCGACTTTCTCAACAAACCACGCCCCAGAAAAATCGAACTCTTTGATCTCTTGGTGTATCTCCAATTGACCCTCAAGCCTTCTCTTATACTTTTCCTGTTGATGAATCAACGGTAGTGATCTAATCTCTAATCAACGGCTAAGATTAAAACAGGCTTGATCCTCGTCACTTGGAACCTTCTCACCCATTTTTATTAATACACATTAATATTTTTCTTTTCCTAAGTTTAGACTTAGGAACCCATTAAAAATATTAATTATTTTAATAACTTCTCAACCGGGTGAATTTCTCCAAACGATTTTTGGGTTCTGGAGATCTCACGTGTTCTAGCACCTCCACAAAATTTTGGAGCTAGAGCACATCCGATGCTACCCAAAATCAACATCTGACACAGATTTCTAAAGTTCGTGATGAGCTAATTGCCATTGGAGATAACATTCCAAATTCTGAGTTAGTGAGGATTGTTTTGAAGAGATTTACCGAGGAATGTAAGCCATTTATCAAAGCGATAGTTTCTCAAGATAAGTTGCCAAATTGTAACAGGTTATAGGACGACTTCATCCAAAAGAAATTGGAGGACAAGGATCTTCATAAGAAGTCTAATGAAGAGAATGTGGCTCTTGCATGAAAGATGAAGAGCAAAGCGAAGGAGGACTTGAATAAGGTGAAGTGTTACACATGCGGCGAGTGTGGTCATTATGCGAGTAAGTGCTTGCGTTAGAAGAAGCGAGATAATAAGAAGAAGAAATAGATAGCAATTGATGCTACCTTCAGCTAAGGTAGATGACTTCTCAAGAAGATTCGAGGAAGCCTTTGCTCTAGTTTCTCATTTCTCTAAGAGTACCAATGATGAGGCTGCATGGTTCGTTGATAGCAAAGTATTGAAGCATATGATAGATTCACAGGAAGTTTTTGAGACTAAAACTGAATGGGACTTGAAATTTCATGTGAAGGTTGAAGATAAGAGGCAGAATGTTGTCAAAGGGTCAGGTGTTGTGCCATTCAGGATGGAGTCAGGTGGGTTGCTACGAGTTCAAGATGTACTGTGGGTACTGGAGCTCAAGTGCAATATGTTGTTTGTCTCAGTGATCGAGGTGAAGGGGTTTGAGGTGATATTCCAAGATGGGAAAGTGATACTTAAGCCCAGAGGCTCTAACTCTGTTGGAGCAGTCATTGCAGTTTAGGAAAGTAGACTATACACGTTGAAGGGAAAGCCTATAGATAAGGGAAGAAACAAGTTCCTGAGACTCAAGAGGAGTCAAGTTTGAGTGGGAGTTTGCAGGTTCAGAGGGAGAATCCACAACCCAAGAAGAGCGCATGGTCAGTGAGGAATAAGGAGACTTCTACAACTGGCAGGAAGTGTTGAAGAATGTAACTAGTGTCGATCTTCATAATTATATTTGAGTCATGATGTAATGTATTTGTCAAAAAGAAAGAAAGAAAAAAATTATTATTAAAGAAAAATGATTTATTAGCATGGGTTTCATGCTCTTATTATTTTATTTCTAGGTCAAAACCTCCATTGTAGGCTTCTAGGGTTTGTGTCTTGAGTCCTAGTCCTTTTCATCATTTAATAGACCCTTCCTAGGCATTGTATATCAAGAAAGAAAATTATTTTGATGTAAATTGAGCCAAATAGGCCTCCTCCACCAAGTCGGCCTCAACAAGAGCATCAAACTACTATATATTGGCAGCTACTCAACCTCATTTGAAAAACCAACCAAGCAAGTTCGATCTACAGTTGTAGGAGGAAGAAAGAAGAGTGAAATACCTAGAGAAGAAGGAGAAAACCCTAGAAAAGAAGAAGGAGACACTTGTCAAGCAAAAGCAAGCTGAAATTCTCTCTCCTTTGCCACACGTGTGAATATTTAGACTGTTGCAGGAGGGCCAAATTTGTAGGTCTTCAGTAGGGCCAAAATTCTAAAGCTGGAAAGGCCAAAAATTGGGTTGTTGAGGGATTGAAGTAGTTTGAGTCTTGACTAAGGGTTGACCATTGAAGTTTGTCTACTCATCTTGAGAGGCTCACTTGGTGGATAGAAGGAGGTTCTTCATCTAGGTCTAAGGTCTTGGTTTGTCCCAATTTGATTTGAATCTACTAATGGAAGAGATTAACTGGGTTTTCCCCTTGATAGGGGTTTTTCCCTCGCTGAGTGCCTATATATGGTGTTATTGATCTTCATGATTTTGATTTGATGATTGCTTGATGAGAAGAAGCTAACAGAAGAACATAAAGAAAGTTAATAAGAATACAAGAATATCACAAGTAATTGTCAACATAAGAAAATATTTCTGCCTTTCTGATTTTCTAACATGGTATCAAAGCTAAGGTGAAGGCTAAGAAGGAAAAAGGCAGCTCGAAGATCTATTGAAGAAGGGAACTAAGAAGTAAGGATCAAGGAAAGGTTTCAAAACAAGATCACAAGTAGAAGGGAAGTATCATTTTACAAAGACTACACTTAAGAAGACTTGAAGAAGAAGGTTTATATCAAGCAAGGAAGACTTAAATCTATGGCCACATCAATGAAATCAGAAAATAAACTAGAAGGAGCCACCAACTATAGAGCATGGAAGAAAAGGATAGATCTTATCCTCGCAAAAGCACAAAGTATTGGATTTTGTACTTGGAAAGGTTAAGGAACCCACAGATGATGTAGGAAAGGAAAAATACAAGGAGACAAATATCTTAGCCATGAATCTAATTGTAGATGGAGTTAAGGATAACTTAATCCCCTACATATCCAATATAGATACTGCAAAAGGCATGTATGAAGCTCTCGCCAAACTATTCATTATCAAGAACATTGGGCAAGTTGCTAGTCTAAAGAATAAACTAAGAACATTGAAGATGACAAAAGATGACACTATGTATTCTTAATTTGTAAGAATCTCTAGAATAAGAGATGAGCTCCAAGCTATTGATGAAGTCATACCAGATAAAGAACTTGTGATTGTTGCACTACTAGGTCTACCTAAATCATGGAATGCCTTTGCAGCAGGTATTAGTAGTTGGAAAGAAACTCCATCCTTTGAAGAAATGTGGAATGCATGCAGTGAAGAAGAAGCTTGCATCTCATTAACAAGTAATAAGAAGGAAGATGAAGAGAACATCACATCCAATGCATATTCTGCTCACTATAAGAAAAAAGGAGGAAACAAGAAATTTAAAGGTCCAAAGAAGAAGATTTACCTATCCAAAATAGAATGTTTTCATTGTCATAAGATGGAACACTACGACAATCAATGTTCTGAAAATCCTAAGAGTAAGAAGAGAGAGAGAGAGAGAGAGAGAAAATGTTATAGTTGCGAATGAAGCTCCACCTAAGAAGAACAAGACTGAAGACTCTGAAGTCAAAGACTTATATTATTAAGTCTCTTCCATATCCTCCTACTTATATCATAGACTATTTTTTTAGAAAGTTTTCTTTTTTATTTCTAGAGTTTATAGACCTAAAATGTCGTGTTAGAAATTCTTGAGTTGTTTTGATAAGGTATAGGCATCCCTCAAAAGGAGTTGAATTTATGAAAGATTAAAAGGGAACCTCCACCATTTTACAAAAGATAAGTATCATATTCTTTATTTTCTCTTTCATGTGTTGAAGAATGTAACTAGTGTCGGTCTTCATGATTGTATTTGAGTCATGATGTAATATATTTATCAAAAGAAATTTTATTAAGAAAGAAAAAAAAAATTGAAGCATAGGTTTCATGCTCTTTCATTTATTTTCTAGGTCAATGCATCCATTGAAGGCTTCTAGGTTTTGTCAAGAGTCAAAAAAGTCATTGTCACAATTATTAGACCCTTCTTGGGCTTTTGTATCATGTAACAAGAATTATTTTTGAGTCAAAAATGTCACTTTTCACCTCCACACCAAGTTGGCTTGGATTAGGGCTATTTGACCCAAGTAGAAGCAATATAAATAGAAGTGCAATTCCACCTATTTGGCATCATCTCACTCACAAGTTCGATCTACAACTCGAAGACTAGAAAAGAAGAGCGAAGAGCAAGGAGAAGGTAGAAAGAAGCTGGGAAAGACAAAATCGAAGTTCTTAGGCATCTCTCTCTCACACGTGTGAAGTCTTCTAGGGTTTCTAGAAGAGTAGCTAGGGCCGAAATTCTGAAGTAACTGCAGGTCTGAAATTCTGTAGTTGGGAGGCCAAAATTCTGGATTGAAGTTGTATTTGGGGAGCTGACACTTGGAGGATTTGGCAGAGATCATCTACTTGAAGGAAGGGATGACTTTATGATTGGAGGAGGCCTTTGTCAGGGTCAAAAAGGTCTTGGATTGTCTCATTTCGATTTGAATCTACTAGTGGAAGAGTTGAACTGAGTTTTCTGCTAGATAGGGGTTTTTCCCTAGTTGAGTACCTATATCTTGTGTTCCTTATTCTCATGATCTTCATACATATTAATTTGGTAATTGCTTCATGAAAGATAACATAATAAAGAAGTAAAAATAAGTCAACCTACATCACAAGTAATTATCAAGAAAAAAGGAATCAAACCCTAATATCTACATGCATTGGTTTCTCAACATGGTTTCAGAGCTAAGGTGAAAGAAGGACTATTTGAAGATAACTTTGTTGGCTATCAGTTGAAGGAAGGAAAATAAATCTTGGAAGAAAAGATCACTCTCTCAATGGAAAGTTATTTGAAGATGGGACTCAATCTCATGAAAATTGCAGGAAGGATCATCTACAATCTATCTAGGAGAGTCAAGAGTGGAGGATTCTTGGCTGCACTTACAGGTACACTTGATGATGACAATGCATGGATTATTGATAGTGGAGCCTCAAGACACATGACAAGAGAAAGTGGACAACTTCATACTCTATCAAAAGGATCATCATCACATGCAATGGAGCTTGGAGACAACAACAGCTATGTAGTCAAGTGCCTTGGATCTACATCATTGAAGCTAGAAAGTGGAGCAAAGCTACACCTCAATAACATCGTTTATGTCCCAGGGTTGAAAAAGAATTTACTTTCCATTTCTTGTTTATAAGATAAAGGAGATAGAGTTGTTTTTGTAGATGGTAAAGTTTTGGTTTGGGGAAAGGATTCTAGTTTTGAAAAGGCAAGGGTTATTGGGGTTCATGAAGAAAGATTATATAGAGTTATAACTCCATCTCCTCGAGCCCTTGTTCATATGAAAATTAGTCCCATCAAACTTTGGCATAGAAGATATGGACACATTCACTACAAGATAATACCCTCCCTAAGTCAAATGGTGAATGGCATCTCCAACATCGAGGAGGACCATGAAGGAGTATGCAAGGGATGTGCCTTGGGAAAGAATACTAAGAAACCCTTTGCAAGTAGTGATACAAGGTCCAAGGAGATATTAGACCTCATTCATTCTAATGTATGTGGGCCCATGTCTAATAAATCTCCTTGAGGCCACCAATATTATGTGACCTTCATTGATGATCACTCTAGAACGACATGGTTCTATCTTCTCAAG
Organism: Pinus taeda; assembly: GCA_000404065.3. Lineage (NCBI taxonomy): Eukaryota > Viridiplantae > Streptophyta > Pinopsida > Pinales > Pinaceae > Pinus > Pinus taeda. Next base: position 153,394 of record APFE031263723.1, on the reverse strand, counting down.
ACAAAGAATGAAGTATTTGAGAAGTTCAATAAGTTCAGATTCGAAGTTGAGACCCTGACCGAAAGAAAGATAAAAAATCTACGATCTAGCAATGAAGGTGAATACAGTTCATTTAATTTGTACAATTAGTTCAGCTTAGTCTTTTAACTTGCTAGTTTCATTAGATTTGAGTTTTCTTTTGCATTTAGAGAAATTAACCTCTAGCTTAACTGGTTGTATAGTTTAATAAGGCCCCTTTTCACCCATTTCTTTTTCCGAGTTTGGAGACAGTAAACAATCGACTTGCTAAGTCAAGTTGGGGAAACCGAAAGTTGGATCTACTTGCAAGTGGGCTGACTTGTGAAATCAAGCAGGTACTCATTGAAGCGAAGTTTATCCGTGTTGGATCTCCTTGTAGTTATACTTATCTTTGCTAGGACAAAGGCTTGGAGGATAAAATTCACATTACATTAGATGCAATCTCTCTCTAATTTACACTAACTCAAGAGACAACCTAACTAATTCTAAAATCAACTAAGAGGGAATTCATCACACTTTTTATTTGCATTGTGTACTTAATTTAGATATCATTGCTTGTGTTTACAAGTTGGCAAATCCTTATTTCAAAGCACTTTGTTTCTAGCAACTTTTATTTCAAAAATCTTTAAGTACTTTGCTTTCAATTCTTTTCATCTCCGAGTACTTTACTTTTCCTGCAAGCATCTTAACTAGATTATTAGAACTAGTCTCTTTACCAATCATTCATTTTTCCGAGTTTGGAAACGGTAAACACTCGACTTGCTAAGTCAAGTTGGGGAGACCGAAAGTTGGATCTACTTGCGAGTGGGCTGACTTGCGAAACCAGGTGGGTACTCATTGAAGCGAAGTTTCCTCGTGTTGGATCTCCTTTTAGTTATCCTTATCTTTGCTAGGACAAAGGCTTGGAGGATAAAATTCACATTACATTAGGTGCAATCTCTCTCTAATTTATGCGAACTCAAGAGACAACTTAACCAATTCTAAAACCAACCAAGAGGAAATTCATCACACCTTTTATTTGCATTGTGTACTTAATTTAGATATCATTGCTTGTGTTTACAAGTTGGAAAATCCTTATTTCAAAGCACTTTGTTTCTAGCACCTTTTATTTCCAAGCTCTTCAAGTACTTTGCTTTCAATTCTTTTCATCTCCAAGTACTTTATTTTCTGCAAGCGTCTAACTAGATTATTGGCACTAGTCTCTTTACTAATCATTGCTTTTTCCGAGTTTGGAGACAATAAACACTCGACTTGCTAAGTCAAGTTGGGGAAACCGAAAGTTGGATCTACTTGCAAGTGGGTTGACTTGAAAAATCAGGAAGGTACTCATTGAAGCGAAGTTTCCTCGTGTTGGATCTCCTTGTAGTTATCCTTATATTTGCTAGGACAAAGGCTTGGAGGATAAAATTCACATTACATTAGGTGCAATCTCTCTCTAATTTACGCTAACTCAAGAGACAACCTAACTAATTCTAAAATCAACCAAGAGGCAATTCATCCCGCCTTTTATTTGCATTGAGTACTTAATTTAGATATCATTGCTTGTGTTTACAAGTTGGCAAATCCTTATTTCATAGCACTTTGTTTCTAGCACCTTTTATTACAAATCTCTTCAAGTACTTTGCTTTCAATTCTTTTCATCTCCAAGTACTTTACTTTTCCTGCAAGCATCTAACTAGATTATTGGAACTAGTCTCTTTACTGATCATTCCTTTACATTGCTTAAGTATTTCATTCATTGGTTTGGCACTTCTATATATGCTTTGGCATGAATCATATGTGATGCTTATGTACTTGCGAAATCATTTTCTATTTTGAAGCACAGGGGATGGTCTATCTTGTTAACGGTAAATTGCAAATTGGTTTAAATCATATTAACTCCTAGAATGTGTTTAGCTCAATATTAATCAAGCCTTAGTTTTTCTTCTTTAGGGACTACCCCCCATGGCTTCACTAAGAGTTAGCCTAGACGGAGGAGTTGGGAATTGGGTGACAACCCCAACTTGCAACTTGCCCCCAAGGCCACGCCAAGCGCAGTTAAGGACTTTCTCCACGATAATCCCAGATGTGGATCATGGCAACAACAAAGACTAGGCTATGTATTGGAGAAATAATTTTGGATTGAAAGGAGGTATTTTCTTAGAAAATTTGTGAGTATTTACATAATATCTTTTATGGTTTTACATGTGATGAAATATTGCTAGGATTTTCTATTTGTTCCTCATCTAAATGCAAATTTATATTGGAAAGTCTTGGTGAATTATTGCATGTTTTATCTATTTTCCTTAAAATCCTTAAAATATCTCCTAGAGAGCATTCTTCTAATTAATTTCTCCCCTCACAAAAAGATAGCTAGGGTTTGAAAATGAATACTAGGGTTTTCCCCCTTACTCCATGCATGGATTTGATATCTCTATGGTTTAAACACCTAAGATTCCACCACTCAAATAGGTAAAGGAACTGGGATCCCATTAATGATCAAAATTCATTAAAATTCTTACCTTTTTCCTCTTTTTTTACTTTGTCAGCCCTTTAAAGCAAGCCGCTAGGGCTAGGGCTAGGGCAAGCATTGAAATCAACTAGGGCTTATAGCATAAAACGTTGGAGCTAATTTGGCTTAATATCGCTTTGATTGAACTTGAACTCTCAAAATTTAACATATTTCATGGTGAAAAGTGCCTCATTAGGGCTAATGTAATCAACCCTAGGCAATTTAGGGCCTCATAAAACCCTAGTTCTACACAAGACTTCAACGTAGGGCTTGTTGAAAGTTTTCCATTTGCTCTTATTGATCATACCTTTAGGTAAACCTTTTCTTTATGCTTGCATGCCTAGATATTCTCTTGTTGAAACATATATTCAAACCCTAGTCCTCAAGCACTCTTTTCAAGGCTTGGTTGATGGTATGTTGCTCCATAACATAAAGAATTGTGCCCTAATCCAAATAACAAGTACCTTGCTTAAGCCATTCACATGCATCACCTTGAACCTATTGACTTAGAACATATTTCGGTGATATATACTAGGAAGCCTCTAGTGTGGTGAAATTCCATTCAAGAGCATTAGGTGGAGGGATAAGGTGACAATGGCAACCACTTCATTGTTGTATCTTTGTCAAGTTCCTTCTTTATCAAGTCCCTCACAAAGCCTGCTAGATTTTGAGGCAACAATGCCCACATTACATTCATTGTCTGCTTGGGTACCTCCCTAGATACCACCATATTATCCTCAATAGGTACATTACCAAAGTTCAGAAAGTTGTTATTAAGGAGGCATAGGCTCTAATCCTTCCTTCCTTCTCCTATTGTGTCACTTCTGTAAATTCTTCAATATTATGCCAAGTTCTTTAATCCGTACATTGTCGTGGATATTCCACTAGAAAATTTATCAAAACTGATCTATTATAAATTATCTTGTCCATCTTTTGTTCAATGCTTGCACTTGTAATGAAAAACCGCCGCTTTAACTTTATTCTTGGATCAATACTTCCTTCTTCTACCCAAAAGCCTCAAAATCTTATTTCTTGCCAATGAGATTCAGCGTACAGTTTTTCCCCAAAACTTTCTCGTCCTCTGCTTGAAAATCTTCAATCTGTCTCAGTATCCGCTCTCAAAGTCCTTTTGAATCTAGCCAAAATTAGCATAATACTTTTTGTCCTAAAGAGAACTTGCCAGACTTCGCAGAGACGCCTCCAGCCAGTGCAAGCATTTACAGTAACCGCAAAACTCACGAACGACAGCTATTTAACATTTAGATCTTCAAAATTCCTCTGCATTTTCATTGATCATATCCTTCTTTTCTCCGTGCCGGACTCCAAACCGCCAATCATATGCTGAGCAATTTAATACAGTTTTCCAAAAATTTGTAGAGCTGGAATCTCCTCCTCACATCAACTGCTGGAATCTCCTTCTCAAATCAACTGCAGCATTACCATAGCTCTGATACCACAATAGAGGCAGAAGTGTCCTCAGACACATAATTTTATTAATCAAGATAAAAAAATAAAAAATAAAATAAAATAAATAAATAAAAATAAAAATAAAATAAATAAAATAAAATACATATTTGATTTGCAAGAGGCTTACACCCGAACCTCCCAAACACTCTTGCAATGAGCTATTTATAAGCTCCATGTTCCTAACTACCTCTAATTATGGATCACTTATTAAATAACAAGTGTCCATTTTAACATTTAAATGCTATTTCAAACCAACTAGCTAACTAATCTCCTAAAATAGAGCCTAAGATACGACACATTTGAAGAGTCATATCTTTTTACAACAATATACTATTTCCTAATTGTCTCCATTAATTAATTAATCATTTCTAGAAATAATAATTATTAATTTAATTTCTTTAAATTAAATAATTATTTTATTTCAATTTTATAACCTATGATAATAAATTATTTTTGGATTTATTATTGTTTTATGAGAGAGGCTAACAAGTGGAAAATCCAAAATCTACGCTATGAGTGTTAATTTTTCCTTAAATTTTCAGATTCGTTAATTGTTGTGTTATGCTTATGCATGCAATAAATAAAATATGGAAAATAGAAAACAACAAAATAAAACTCACAAATCACAATGAACACAAGATATGATCTGGGAAACCCTTACAAAAGAAAATACAACTCAAAGGTGAGGTTGCTCTACTCACTCTTTCTTTGAAAGAAAATGGATGCAAGTACAAAGGAGTGAGACCTATGGCTCATGGGCTACTACAGTACACAAACCCTCTCTATTTTCTCTCTCTTTATCCACTCTTACTACCCTATTCATCTATGGAACAAAACGTACTTGAATAGAATGGAACCCTTTTTCCCTCTAATGGCCCGATCATGAGACGTCTCAATAGCCTACTACTAGTTAAGATTGACTCCTTCGACTCTTAACTGGAGTTACAATAATTACTCTTCTAGAGTCTTCTTCATCATGATCAGGTGGCCAGCCCTTTTCCATGAATCATGGGGGTTGGCGTGGCATCCTCTTGAATCATGGTGGTCGAAACAGGAAGGTCAACTTCTGAGTGGCATAACTTTTGCATATAGACTCCATTTGAGATATTTATTGTGTCATTGGAAATACGAGTGTAGAATAGCACCAAGGGGTGCTACGCTTAAGTAGCAAAGCTTCACCCCCAAAAAATATTGTTTAATGCATCAAACTACTTCTAAAATATTTCAGACCCCAATTAGCTAAATTGGGACCCATCGATAAAAATGTCCCTATGAGTTAATTCCTCCAATTTTTTCGAAGTAAATGCATCAATATGGACGACAATTAATATAGTGATCCAATCCACATCATACATCCCTATTTTGGAAGGCTTTTTGTCCATTAAATCTTTTACCTATGTTGCACAGGGACCTGACCCCACCAAAAAAACCCACGTACCCTGCATCCCCACATTTCGGGGACTTTTGGACCCTTAGGAAATGTCCCCAAACTGCTGAGGACTTCATATGGGACTCAGGGACTTGTTGGCCGTCCCCAAGACGTTATGGAAATATTTCAAAGATGTTTTGGGAAAATTTCAAGGATAATCCAAGCGTATAACTTCAATTTTGACAATCATGGACATTGATGATTGAACAATATGATCATTTTTCCCATCCATTATTTTTGTAATGCATTGAATCTAAATTTTTTGTACAAGTTGCAGCTCAAAACATGGCCTTTGTATGATGGGTTTCAATTTGGATTTTTGGTGATTTAGATATTGTATTTTCAATAGTAAAATCACAAGAAGTGGGCTTCATGTCAAGAAAATAGAAAATGCAACATTTTAAAAGGCTAATCCTTGTGGTTATTGCTCTTGTTCTTTCTCATTTTTTAGATCATCCCAACTTTTACATATGTATATGGGTTTCAAGTAGTCATTCAGGTTCAGTGCTTCCACCATCTCAACCCCGAGCATTGTGAAAACAATCAGATAGTAGTGACTCAGATTGGGTTTCATCATTCTCGTTAAAACCAAATGTTGAAAATGATTAAACAATTGTTAAATTATGCCAATTAAGATCTCTAGTTAAGCCAGAACAGAAGATGTACAACAAAAGAAATAAATTTTATTAACGAAAATGATGAGGACTCAAATCCTCTTACAACCAATCAAGCTCCAACCTATACAATAAAATTTTAACTCCAAGGCTCCAACCTTGTATGAGAACTCCAATCCTCTAGGGCTCCAACCCTCTCAATTTACTTCAATTCTTCAATGTAGTTTCAATACGGTTTCAAATCTTCCAAAGACTTCTTCAACAAGTCTTGAATGATATCTCCACCAAAGCTTCAATGATGCTTCAAAGGTCCAAATACTTCAAATCCATTTCTCCAAGATGTATTCCAAAACTTCTCAAATGTTGCTCAAGAGATCTTCAAGTTTTCCTTCAAATATATTTCAAGGTTGCTTGAGGTCTAGTTCAACAAAAGCTTCTCTGAGATACTTCAAATCAACTTCAATGGATTGCTTCAGAAGTCTTCAATGGTCTGCTTGACATATCTTCCAATGTACTTAGGTCAAGAATCTCCAAGTCTGTTTCAGGGGGTCTCCAGAGTCTGCTCCAAAATATCCAAGATCTTCTACAGATCATATCCTCAATCTGTCTCAAAATGTCATAGGTCTGCCTACACACCATCTGAGGGTCCACCACAAATACATGCAAAGGCTCTGCTCCCAAAATCTTCAACTAATCACATGTCAAGGTCTGTACCCAATGTCTGCTTCAGATTAAGTATTGGAGTATGTTCCAAGATCTTGTGTATGTGCAGATATAGATGTAAAAGATTGATGCCACAGGAACTCCGCTCTAGTTACAGAGATGATGCCACAGTAACTCATTCTGGTCACAAAGATGATGCACAGGAACTTCACTCTGGTTACAGAGATGACATAGAAGATTTAGCTCCTTTTTCACAGAGATGTACCTCAGAATTTTCGGCCCTTTGCCACAAATGCAAACCACAGATGTTCGAACCTCTGTCACAGATGAGAACCACAAGCTTCGACCTTCTTGCACAGTTTATTAACCACAGAAATTGGCTCTTCTTGCACAGGTCATAAACCACAGGATTTGGCTCTCTTGTACAGGTTATAAGCTACAGGATTTGGCTTTCTTGCACAGGATACAGATCACAGAAATTTTGTCAAGACCACAAAGATAATTAGCTCTTCCTTGATTGTGTTCTTTGCTTCAGTTCCTCTGTCACATATATAATTCAGAACTTTGATCAGATATGTACATAAGAACCTCGCTCAGATATAGACTTCAGATCTTCGCTCTTATATCTTCTGTTTCTTTCTTGCTTGCACAAATGAAGGCCCATATGGAGGCAACTTTAGCTCCTATTTATACCATTCAAAACTCATTGAAACGTCATGTCTCTTAAGAGGGCGATATGATCTTTTAGGTTGACTTGTTTGGATAGGACCCACATTAGGGCCGACTTGTCCTTATGGTAAGATATGAAACCTCTTCAAACAGTGAATTTCCAGCATTTGTTTAAGTAGATCCTGAGGTATGGAATAGTTGTTTCAATCATCTTTGTTGGGTAACCAATGAATATGGTGCCAGGTCAAAGACATCAAAATTCGCTTCCTTATAGAATTAATCCTTTAGTTGTTCAAACTTGTCCAAGCTTCCTCACAATTCAACCTTATCTATACAAGCTTGTTATGCAGCTCTGGATGTTTAATTTTTCAAATGTATATGGAGCTCGTTTTTCATTATTTGATTGAAAATCAGGTCTGATATGTATCATGTATGCATTTTTTAGCAACCAAGAAAGTCAATCCCGTCAGGGTATCAATCCATTGAACATTATATCGTTTTTAGCTTCTGTTGCTCCTGACAATCCTTCATCTTTACCACCTTCCATTTTATTTATAACCTCTTGACTCTCCTATGTTTGCAATTTAATTTAAGAATTCACAAATTTATAAAACTGGATATTTGTTAAACTTGGTGAATGGTCCACAATTTAGCAAACTGTGTATTGTTTTGCACTCCAACTTAGGCAAGGAGATTGATTTCATATTCTCATTCACACTGCAACTTCAGGGAGGTAGGATCATTTATGAGCCTCAGTTTGTTCCTGATCCTAGTATAGATCCCTTTGCTTTGCCATCAATGACAATATCTCAACGTGTGGGACAAGACAGCTCACGAATTTGTTAGAGGATCCTTGATTGTGGAGAGCATTGAAATTGTGTCCTAAAAAATAGGAGGCCCAAGTGCACTAGGATTTAGGGGTTGGTAGTGCGCAGAGAATAGGAGTTGGGTCCTAAAGAATACGAGGCAGAAAGTGCGCTAAGAAATAGGGCACAAGTGCGCTAGAAAATACGACCTGAAGTGCGCCATGAAATATGGAATCTGTGAAAGAAATAGGGCTGCCAAGTGCGCAAGGAAGAAAGAGCAGGATCAAGTAAGAGATCAGTGAATTTGCAAAGCAATTCAAGGAGGCAGCAGAGGATTGGTTGCAAGCTAGAGGCCCGAGATCAAGCAGTGAACAAGGCAGGCCGAGATCAACTATATCAGCTGAGATTTGTGAGAGAAGCAGAACACTTTCTCGAGAGAGACAGATTGCTTTGTAATAGATTCAATTGCTCCAAGACAATCAATAAAATACCACATCAAGAAAGCAGGTTTTCCTAGTTGGGTTTCCTACGAAAAAAAAGTGTCAATTTGTGTGATGTGTTTTTATCTCTATGTTTTTATTCCACTGCTTATGAATTGTTATGAAACTCTCTATCTTGGTGAAAGCAAATTAGATTTCAGTTTTCGGTTATTCATCTAAGTAGTTGCAAAGTTTCATGGAAATTTAACACATCCAACTCTACTTCATCAATAAAATCAGCACTAATAGCAAATTTGATGCTACATTGTTTCACTTTATCTTTGCCTCCTTCTTGACCTTGTTGCCACAAAATCTAGCAGGCCTTGGAGAGGGAAACCTTACAAAGCATAAGCTAGACCAAGAAGCGACAACGGAGTAGTGGCCCACTATCACCACAGCCAAAACCCCCTACTCTTTACAGACTTTCACCGATGGGATGTGAAAATTGCTACTGGAATTTATCCTCCTAACTGATTATCAGTTTATTAATTTCCTGATTAATATCGAATAAATCACACTGCAATTCTTTACAATAAAATAAATACATTGCGGAAAATTACACTAGAACTGAGAAATTCATGCACACAATTAACACAGTTATTTTGGACTAATATCCCCAAAAATACCCCGAAGGGAAAACTGGTGCAGCAGATGAGGGTTTATTTTATTATTATGTAACAGTAAAAATTTGAGTACAATAATCTGGATGCCACACTGGGAATCCTCCAGCAAATAATCTGGGAAAATAATTTGGAGAAATTATCTCCCTTCTGCAACAATTACAATTAGGCCTTTCTTTGGCCTGCTCGATCCCACTTCCCAGCAACTCGTCCTGTCAGGAACTCGGACCACTGACCTGCAAAAATTAGTACAACCTATTAGTTGCTTCCTAGTGAGTCATCCTGCCTTCTCTTCCCTCTAGAAAAATTTGCTCTGCCTTCTGGGTGACTTTTCTGGCGTCCAGCAACTAAAACGACTTCTCTCCAGCAACTCACATTGGCTTTCTGGCTCACTCGCATTAACCATACGACCCTTACTGCAGAAATATTCAGCCTCCTCTCTCCTACCAAACTGGCACTAGAGGGACACTAGAAAATTCTTTGGATTACCCTGTTGTTGCTCCCTCGATCACTGATGCTCCTCTCCTGGCTCGAATTCTTCCCATCATTGAATCACTATGCACTGGGAAATTCACACTGCCTGGATGCTTGCTCCCTCACTTGTGTCTCTCTCCATCCCATCAATTTGTTCTTATAATCTCTCATTGGAGCTTCAACGGCCATGATTAAATCCCTATCAACTGCTAAGATCATCTTAAACTCGATCCATGTGAGTCTCTAGAGCATTCTCGATCATCCTCAATTAATTCCCTTTAAATAATCAATTTTCCTAAGTTAAACTTAGACATTTTTTAATTATTGATCAATTAATTTAATTGAAGCGTTTCGCAAGCTTATCTCATGAAACATTTTCTGAGTTTTGGAGATCTCGTGTTCCTTAGTCTCTTAAACACAAATCGAGACTAGAACCCATGTCTAATGCCACAAAAACTAACATAGAAGGAGTCTCGGTAGGAGAAAATTCACTTATAATAAGATATTAGAGGTTTAATATGTGAAATGATATCACTAGGAACTCTTCAAGAAAGACACAATTTAGGTTCAAGGCTTTACAAGGAAGCAATTCGATTTCTATGAAGGGGCTTAGAAATAAGGGCACAACTACAAGACCTAAGGCTTGATAAATTTGACGAGTGTTGGAGCAACCAAAGGTGAAGGCTAGGAGAAAAGGTTTCTTACAATGTATACCAGCTAAGCTAAGGCTCATGAAACCTTCAAGGAAGTCCCTAAGTTGAAGGAAAGAGAATTAGGATTTCCCTCTAAGGCAAGCAACTAGGGCAAGAAAATTTATGGATAAAATTGAAATGGATTACCACCAAAAGGATAGATTTTGTGGAAAATACTATCTTCTTGATGTTTAGGCTCTCCAACCACCGAAATTCCTCTTGCCTAAGGGTTCGCACCAAGCCCTAGTTTCCTAACTTAGCCTTGAAAGCACTGAAATGACAAAGAGAAAATATGGATTAAATTAAGATGTGATCACTAACCAAATGGACTAGTCCCTTGTTCCTTGGGAGTATGGAATCCTCAATGTGATGGATCAGCCAAAGAGCTTCT
>APFE031263723.1:121130-141167 GCA_000404065.3 Pinus taeda | reverse complement strand
GTGGCATGTGAATAATGATGGAATGGAGGGGAAAGGACTTCATAGTCAAAGGGACTAGCAATGATGGCATACCTCATCCTAAGTGTATAGATGTGAGGAGAAAGCAATCGTTGATGCATGAATTACCCCGGCCTTTGTTTTTTCCACCCCTCTATATTGCCTTCTTCATTTTCTTGATTCTTCAATGTATTATTGCTCGTAGTTCAAGGAATGGGAACTTGTTTTGTATGATGTATAGCAGTTATTACCCCCTTTGGGATGGGGCAGTTCATCGCCCATCATGGGTTAGGACATGCAAGGGTTCCCTGTCTTCCCTGAGATAGGGCAACATTGGCATAAGAATCGAGTGATGGCCATATAAGAGAGGTAGAGGCCATGCTTGGCTTTTTTCCACGTGCTAATTTGCAAGTCTCGGCCATCTTTTGCATTTTGATTTTTCTTCGTTTTTCTTATGGCCATCATATACTCTTTCTTTTTCTTTTAGATGCATCAACATCCCAAGGTGCAATTCCAAGCCCTACACAGGTACGAGGATGTGTGGATGTCAAATCCCAAAGAACCAATGGTTAGTTGAACTTGAAGAAGGGAGGTGGAATTAGGGCTTATAATGTTAGATGGAAAGTGTTAAGCATGGAATAGGGAGAGATGGGGCTACACTATCTCAATCATGGATTCACAAGTATTTCCCATTCTTAAAGCAATGTGCCATTAGGAGAGGTCTCACTTGATTGGGATTGAAAATTAACGCCCCCATTTAAGGTGAGGGAACAAGATCACGCTAAGCTTTCTTCCAAGTTACCCCATAATCCATGGCAAATGCCCAAATACAAACAAGCATAAGCACCCAATTACAAAATGAATAAAGTACATTTTGATCAAAAGCCCACTTTCCAACATGTGCTCTTGGCAAATGGGCGAGGAGACATATGACTAATGCAGGTGGTAGAGATATGAATAGTGCATCACATCGGCTACAGGGTAGTTGTTAGGGGCTACTGGTTGTCGGCAGGAAGAGATGAATAGGAGAAAAATTTCCCCTAGGGATCACCCACTTTTGGTGGGTAACAGACCCAACCCAATGGAGATGGGCTAGGATTGTCATGAGTCTCCAATCCTAAATTCTTGATTAGATCTAATGCTATGAGATTCACTTATGATCCTAAGTCCAATAGAGCATCATTTTTCATCCTCTTGACCTATATCTTTTCATGGAAAAATCTGATCATTTCGTTTCTTCCAGTTGTTGAGGGCTACTCAAATTCACCCACTTTTACACTAATGTATAAAAAAACTTCTCATCCACATCCAAGTTGTTTTCCACTTGGTTGCTCAAATCAGTGGCCATGAGATTTTTCTTCTTATAATATTTCTTTGTGTTCTTCGAGTTGAACTCTAGATGCAACTTCCAACACTTCTCCTATGTATGACCATCAATGTTATAGTTGTTATTGGGATCTTTGCACTAGTGTGTTGTGGCTATTGTCTTTTTGTCTTTTCCCCCTTTCCACTTCTTTTTCCTCTCTCTGGAAGCTTCTTGGTGCTCCTTCTACTTTGACCCATTTGATTTCCCTTTCTTCTAGCCTATGTTCTCCATGTACCGTGTCTGTACACAAGCCTCATCCAATGTTCTGGGATTGAACAGCATCACTTACTTTCGCAAATGGTTGTGTAGAGCCCCCAAAATACTAGGCGAGTACATATGGGTTATTTGGGGAGATACCCAGCATACTTGCCATCTTCCTAAAATCTATACACTCTGCTTCTGTCTAAGGCTAAAGTAATGCCACTCATCTACATACTCGATAGGGTAGAATTGTGACTTTATAAGAGATTTGAGATCCTCCCACTTAGTCACTGGAGGATCCCCCTCTAGTCTCGGAGTTTTTGTATTGTTTTCCCATTAGGTTGAGGCATGGCCCTCTAATTTCAGACATGCAAATGAAATTGTATACTCTTCCTCTATGTGGTGAACATTAAAATAAACCTTGAACTACTGCAACCAATGATTTAACTTCAAAGTGTCAATCTCACATTGATATGGCTTGATGTCAACCTTTGCTTCCATCTTGAACAAGGACTGTGAATGGTTCATAGCACTCTGTTAATTTATGGTATGTTCTATGCTTAAGAGCAATTTACTTCAAATCTTATTAGCTCAATACCCATTTCCAGTATAGCAATCACATTAACATGATAGTAAAAGGCTGATAGAACATAAATGAAAACAACAGATGACAAGCCAAGACAAGAGACACAAGATGTGGTACCATCCAGGGACAAACCCCAATGTGGGGAAACCCTTTGATCAATTCGTCTATATTCTTCAATAATTCAACAGAGAGAAAGATAGTACAATATCACAAATATGTGATTTTACAACAGCAGTAGTGTAATCCAAATCAGCAAGGTCAACGCTGGTCAAACAGCTCTCAAGTGACCTCAAGACAAACAAGGAGAACTCGGCCTCCAACAGTGATAGATAGCAACCCAAAATAGTCCTCAAAACATGATCAAAACAGTAGTCAACATATCATCTCCTGCAGTCAGCCCTAACCAGTCAACGTTGTCCCAAAATTGTGGTCAAACAAAGGTTAATAAAGGTTGATCTGAACTGCGGCCAGCAAGTTAGAGGCTCCCCTTACAAATCCGCAGTGAAGGGTGTCTACACGCTAGTCAACGCAGTCCTCTAGCACCTCGGTCAACCCAAAACAATGTTGATGCGCCTTCCTGCGTCCTCCTGCACCCACGTCACAACTGCAGCTCTTAATTGTGTCCTCTTTCTTCCCACGTGAGAGAGAGAAGCTCCTCCTACGCATACCCAAACAAGCTAGGAGAGAGAAGAGATGTGGAGATGAGATGAGTGTGATAATGCCTCAAGGTCTCCTCTACTTATATGCCACGTTGAGGTTTAGATGGGTGTGTGCAACACTACTTTACTTGCTGGCCGACCTTGACAAATTGTCAAGAAATACAAATAAACTCATATCTCCATGAATACATGTCGGAATCGAATGATCGTTAGATCAATCCTACACCTCTCGATGAGAGGAATCCAAGAAAAATATCAGCCGCCATAAATAAGATGACCCACATGGACTTTGGCCCTAGTTGCCAATTTTAACACACTTAAACTGGGGTTGTTCCTTCTCAGGTTCTTTCTTAGACTCCCTCTCTAGTTTTTCCCGATCACCTGATCTCTCCTCTAATCTACCTCTAAGTTGAAACCTTCATCTTCTCTGATTCCCAACTTGTTCCCCAAAGCTACCATAAGGAGATTCATGTTATAGCTGAGATTTGCGACCTGTTCTTCCCAGCTCGAGAACCTCTCCTGTGTCTGATCTCAAGCGTATTTAGTAGATTTGTCAACCATGGCTAGGGTTTTACAGCTTTATGCTTAAACCGATCTAGATCCTCTACAACCTCTCACAAAATACCCAAAAATGTTGATTTGTGTAGCTTGGGAGGTACTCCAAGCCCTAGGGTTCTGGGTTTGGAGGGAAAAGCACCACAAGGGTCACTTGTGGGCTTGGAACACAAATATGGGGTTTGCACCCAAACGTGTTTGGGGCAATTTCGGAGACACATTTCTACATGTGATGGCATGAGATGATAGAAGGCGGAAAGAAGAATCCAACGCTTCGAGAATAGTCAAATTCCGATTTGTAGAAGTGGAGAAATGAATTTTTGAAGTTGACAATTAATTATTGGTTTTCAAGTCATGTAGGCTTGATGTAAATTACTCCAATAGATGTGTCTCTTCATCTATTCATTGGAGCCCCTTTGTTTAGTATAAATAAAGGGCGAGATGAATTGTTTTAGATCATCCAAGTGAGTGACATTCCTCCAAGAGATAGCTCTGAAATCGGATGCCTAGCCGCAGTAAGAAAGGGTCAAGGAACAAAGTGGGACAAGTTTGTATTGGAGGCCGAGAGCTGTGTAGGAGTGTGGATTTGGTAGAGGGACTGTTTTAGGGTCAAAACAAATTCGTGAAGGATGTTTCAAGCGCCAAGGTGATGGGCAAATAGGTTGGCGAGCAGGAGGGACATTACTGTGCTATGAGGGAGCTTGTTTGGGCACATTTTAGAGGAGGCAACAGCTACAGTAAGCTGTTGTGCTAGGCTGTAGGCCATAGCAAGCACCTGGAGGTGGTTTAAGCGCTACGTTAAGGTGGACAGGACCTTAAGAGGGCAACGTAGCATAGGAGGAGCCTCTCCAAGGTGGGATCGCAGCCCTTGAGGGCTTAGATTGTTGATTGTGTGGTGGGTTAATGGTTGTTGTACATGCCCTAACCAAAATTGCAGGAGCAGCAATGCAAATAGTGGTGACAGCAGTGTTTTTGAGGAGGATTGTTGGGTCAAAGTGTTGACAAGAATGGATCGTGACATTGCAGCCTGTTGGTGCCATGTGGATGATCTTTTGAGGAGGTGAAGAGTCTTCCTAGGAGCAGAACCAGCAATGTAGTATTGGGCATCATTGGTCTGTTGGAGGGCAGCGTGTTGATAGCCCAAAGTAGCCCTAAACGAGCTATCTTGAAGCGATAAAGAGCAGTTGAAGGATGGGTGAAGATTGGTGCCGAAGTGCAATACCTTGATGGACAAGGTACTTGCTAACCTGGCAGTTGGAGGTTGGGAATTAAGCCTACCCAGCGAGCAGATTGGATCAGCCCATGTACACTCTACAGAAGTGACTTGCAGCAGTGTTAAAGGGCAACCCTCTTGGAGTTTTGATGTGTGGTGGCCCTGATGGACTAAGGCACTACTAGGGAGCAGTACGAAAACGAAGGACCAACAGGACAAGATAAGACATCGAAGTTGTAGCGAAGTTTGTCATTGTATCTTGTATACCATAGATTGTTGTATTATTCAGATTTGATTTAATATAACGAAGATTGGGATTGTACAATTTTGTTAAAAAGTATGTATATTTATGCATATGTGATTCACCGCTTCATATTCTTCGATGTGCAAAGTACTTTATGGTTGAGATTCTTGGTTTGGTAGCGTTAGTGATTTTAAGACTCTAACCTAGACCCAAGGTCATGGAAATTCAATAAGAAACACCTGCTCTAATACTTACTTGATCCGTAAACTACCATGGATATTCCACTGGACAATTCATCACAATAGATCTACTAAAATATATTTGAAAATCCAAAATCTACACTATGAGGGCTAATTTTTTCCTTAGATTTATGGATTCATTAATTATTGTGTTAGGCTTATGCATGCAATAGATAAATAAAATATGGAAAATAAACAACAACGAAATAAAACTCACAAACCACAATGAACACAAGATATGATCAGAGAAACCCTTACAGGAGAAAACACAACTGGAAGGTGAGGTTGCTTTTCTCTCTCTTTCTCTAAATGGAAATGGATGAAAGCACAAAGAAGTAAGACCTATGACCCGTGAGTTGTTACTGTACACAATCATTGTCTGTTTTCTCTCTCTCTATCCACTCTTAGCCACTTTATACGTCTATGGAACAAAATGCACTCAAATAGAATAAAACCCCTTTTCCTCCTAGTGGCCTAGTTATAACACAGCTTGATAGCCTACTAGTGGTTAAGTTTGCCTCCTTCAACTCTTAACTAAAATTACAATATTGATTCTTCTAGAGTCTTCTTCATCATGATCATGTGGCTAGCCCCTTTTCCATGAATCATGGGGGCTAGTGTAGCATCCTTTTGAATCAAGGTGGTCAAAACATGAAGGTAAAATTCCAAGTGGCATAACTTTTACTAACAGACAAGATCTTTCTTGCATCATTGGATAGGTATCTAAGTGTAGACTAGCGCTAGGGGATGTTGTGCTAAAGCAGAAAAGCTATACCCCCCAAAAAGCATCGTTTAATGCCTCAAACTATTTCTGGAAGGTTTCATACCCCAATTTGTGACACTGGGACCCATCGGTAAAAATGGTCCTCTGAGCTGATTCCCGCAATTATTTCCACTCTTAAAGCTGCAAGCATCAAGACGAATGGCATATAATATAATGATCCAATCTGGATCATTCTTCTTGGGAGGTGTTAATATATTTAAACACTTGGGAGTTAGTTAAGATCAACTTGGTCTAATGTGTCTTTAGGTAAAGTGAGTTTCGTTAGTGTACTTCCTTAGCATGCATTAGCATGCATTGGTAGTTATGTAATCTAACAGTCACAATATGTTCTAGAGTTAAAGTGATCCAAGGGTTCATATTCTCCTTGACACTAAGAGTTATATTAAATAAAAGCTTCACACCCATTCGATCCATGAACTCTATTTAAAGAGTATAAAGGATCATTATTGATCAATTGTGAAAAACTCATAAAATTGTTTTCCTTTTGCATAAACATATTACCTCAAGTGGCTGCATTGGTTGGGGTCATGGATTATTTCCCTCTTTGAGGGTCTTAACCACATAATACACCGGTTTACCAACCTTTGATCTATGTGTGTGGGAAGCTGCTTAAGGTGTTCGAACTATGTAGAAATACCCTATTTAACAACATTGCTACCAATATTGCTTCTTTTGTCTTTCAACTTTCTGAGCATCGTTAAGCTCTTTCTCAAATTTGGCCCTCACCTCCAGATTTCAGATATATGCACAGACATCAACACCTTTTAGCCCTCCACACAAAATATGAGCTTTCACTCTTGTGTAAGGGAAATTGAAGATCTTACCATTATTTCATAAATTACGCTTCCATTCACATGAAAACCCAACACCCAATTGTTTGAGTTTAGTAGCATATTTGCGAAGAGGATAACATTCTTGTTGCCTACTTGCATGAGAGGGTTTACAGACATGACAAATGCCACTTCAAGAAGCCATGAATACTGCAAAAACAGAAAAAAAATCTGCTCACCAAAGAGAAGGCTGCCCACAACCATTGCTCTTCCTGCTTGCAACCATCACGTTGCTCAAAATGAAACAAAAACTTGCTCCTGATGCTTCAGAACACCAGTGAAATTTTTGTTGCTCTATATGAAGCTCTTCTTGCTGAAGAAAGTGTGAAGAATGAGTAAAATGAAATGGTTTCTTATAGACAAAGTGTTAAATTTGGCAACTAGGGCCAAACATCACTTTGGACAGCTCTTATGAAGCAGCTGATATTTTTCTTGGATTCCTCTTTCCGAGAGGTGTAGGATTGCTCTAAAGATCATCCAATTCTGACATGTACAAATGAAGTTATGAGTTTATTTTGATTATGGACAAATTGTCAAAGTCGGCCAGCAAACCCATGTAGGCTTAGAAGCCCAACAGTCACGTATATTCATCCTCAACGTTTGCCTATAAATACATAATGCCTCATCCTCATTTGGACACACATCACTTTCATTCACCTTTTTCTCTCTCATCTTGATTGGGTACAGATTTAGGGGCTTCTCTCTCTCTCCACACGTGCGAAGGAAGTCTGATTTTCTAGCTGCTGCATCGACCAGATTTGACTGAAATTTCAGGGGGCTGACTTTGACCCCGTTGACCCTATTTGACTGCGGTTTTGTGAGGGAGACTTCTATTTGGACATGCCGCAATTCTAGGCACGAAAACTGAGGCTGTTTGACCCCAGTGTTGACCAGCATTGACTGCCCTAGTTCTGATTGATGTGTTGACTTCTGTTGACCAGTTTTGACTGGTTATTTTCGGACTGTTTTGGGCTGCATTATCTTGTTGTTGGAGGCTGAGTTGACCGAGATGTATTGGAGGTCTATTTCAGCCCTGTTGACCAGCGTTGACTTTCTGTTTAGGGCTTTCTGTTTCTGCTGTTTTGACTGATCAGATTGAGCAAGTGAATATTGTAAATTGTACTCTCTCTGTGCTGAACTTTTGAAGAATTATAAGAAGAATTGATCAAGGGTTTCCCCACGTTGGGGTTTGTCCTTGGCTGGTGCCATATCTTGTATCCTCTTGTGTTGGCTTGTCTTCTATTGTTATTGTTTATGTTCTATCTGCATATTACTATCATGATGATGTGATTGCTGAACTGGATACTGATATTGGGCTACTAAAGAAATTGAAGTAAAATTGCTCTAAGCATAGAACTTACCATTGTTATCCTAAAATTAACACAAAGAGAGGTTGTTAGGGTTTCTAACTTTCTATAGATTTCTAATAGTTTTTTCAAATGAATCTATAAATTAATTAAGTAGGTTTATAAACTAATTAGATGTCTTTGTAAATCATTGATTGAAAATTTTTAAGCTCCCTATGGGTCCCATACCATTCATGGGAGCTTAGGTAGGCAAGCAACATTCATAAAAAAAAATTAAAAAAAAAGTGTAACAGCTCAAAAACAACCTCAGCCATATTGTATGTTATTTCCAGATTGAGAAACATCGTACAATATGGTCGAGCTCATTCCCAGGCCATTTTGTACCCATTTCAACATTTCCAAGGATTTCAGGTACTGAACACTACCTGCGTAGGCATTCCTGCAATAGAGTTGCCAACCATTACATAAATTTGACTTTAAAGGATATGGACAAAATTTGTTATATCAATAATATCAATGAATCGGATTGAAGCATATATGATCATGCCTCTATTCTTGCCCTATGAGAAAATTCACATGAAAAAAAAAAGTCAATGCAATCGACAATCACACATTTCACTACTAGCTCTGTTTCTCTTGAATCTCTCCTCATTTGTATGTTAGAGGTGAACAGAACGTTCATTTTAGATGAATGGCATGCTCGTTCATTTATCCAAAACCAAACAGCAAGGAATTGCTAAGCTGATGTGCAGCAAGTCACTCTACGCAGTAGATGAGAAGGCATGCAAAATTACTGAATTTTTGGTAAAGGCTTTTTGCTTAGTAGATGTGGAAAAGCATGCAATGGGCTAACTGCAAGAGGGCCATGGATAGGGCAAAAGAAGCTTTATATACTTATTATATAGACAAGATGAACTGGAATATAAAAAACAAATCATGATCTGACATTTGATTGATGAACAATGTAACAATATGCTCAATAACTTGTCAGACAAAAAGGCTATTCCTCAACCCTGCTTTCTCTTGCTCGTGTGGTTATAATTTTGATGTTGAGGTTATGCATGAATCCCTCACATGTCTTCAAGGAATGGTGCCAAATCAAGTGTATCGCTCAACCATTACGTAAGAGATAGAGATGTATAGGCTCGCCACTGAAATATTTGGCTCGTTCATTTATCCAAAAACAAACAGCAAGGCATTGCTAAGCTGATGTGCAGCAAGTCACTCTACGCAGTAGATGAGAAGGCATGCAAAATTACTGAATTTTTGGTAAAGGCTTTTTGTTTAGTAGATGTGGAAAAGCATGCAATGGGCTAACTGCAAAAGGGCCATGGATAGGGCCAAAGAAGCTTTATATACTTATTATATAGACAAGATGAACAGGAATATAAAAAACAAATCATGATCCGACATTTGATTGATGAACGATGTAACAATATGCTCAATGTCTTGTCATACAACAAGGCTCTTCCTCCCACTTTCTCTTGCTTGTGTGGTTATAATTTTGATGTTGAGGTTATGCATGGATCCCTCACATGTCCTCAAGGAATGGTGCCAAATCAAGTGTATCGCTCAACCATTACGTAAGAGATGGAGATGTATAGGCTCACCACTGAAATATTTGGCTTTGACATTGTTCTCCGATAAAGGAAGACCAGAATGCTAAGTAAGCTTTGTTTTGTTTTAATTTGTTTTCTTTCTTTCCTATTTTCTACGGTATAGAAATGCAGTTTAAGTCTTTTCTTTTTTTTTCTCTTAATTGATGTAGATGTTTGTGTTGGAAATCAACATGTGGGCAAATCACAATGTCAAACACCAAATAGAAATAATGCAGAGATAGGTCAAAAATCAAGATAATACGATGAGACAAAATCATTTTGTTAATGTACAACAAATGACCACAAAAACAGGTCAATGGGACTAAAGGAGTATATAAAGTTTAGGTACAAAGTGTGAGTGTGAAAGGATCTACTAGAGCAATAATAAAAGCAGGAAAAGATAAAGAACCTTGTCTAGATAAAAGCATATAAAATACTAGAAAGCAAGTGCAAGAAAGATACTAGAAACTGATGAGTCTCAATGTCAAACAGAAGAGAGAATGTCAAGGCCTGCTAAAGCTGGAGCTGGCTACCGAGGACAAGCAAATGTGAAAGAGCCAATTCACTTGTGGATGATATCCTCCTAGAATTGGCTGAGATTGAGAAGGCCTCGCTACATGGTCCTAGGGGGCAACACAAGAGCATGAAACCCTAGCTCTCTTAACATAAAAGACCATGGGGATGAAAATCTGGATGAAAGCCTGGTTGCCCTAACAAACTTGAGTAATGTATTGAAGAGGGGAAGCCCAACTCTGGGGCCAGCTAGTGCTGATCTGCCTGCTTGTGTCTTTAGGAGGTAAGTCAACCTACTGGGGGGGGAGCACGAAACAAAACCTAGGATCACAAGGGTTTGGAATCTGAAGTATCATGGGTCCTCTGCCTGTCCCAGATCATTTAAGAATACATATGAGATAAAGCACATTCAATATCCTGTTACACGATAATGAGCCAGATTGCAATGCAAGGTTCCCGCATTGCATGTTGAAACTTCCCAGAGCAACCAAGGTCAAAAGCCAACTTAGATTTCTAGTGTTTATCATATAGGCAACATAGTGATCAATTTTGATCAATAAAAGTTTTCCTTATGCATGTAATGAAGGCTATGAGTCATCAATAAAGACTAGTAGAGATTCCACAGCATCAGGTTCTGGAGCTGAACAAGGTGTAAGAGTAACATCATTTGCAACCCAACAGAATGTTCAAAAACGCATACAGATTGCTCAAGCATGAAAAAGAATGATCCTTTTATATTATATGCTGGAAACCTGCTGAAAATCAACGTATAGTTCATCTGTTTTAGAACCTTTTTTTTAGTTTGAATGCTTCCTGTCGGGATTCAGTTATTGGTTTAGTTTTTTGCCTCCAGTTGGACATCTTTTAATGATTAAACAGTTAACACAGATCCTACAGAACAAATGATTTTAGAAAATGATGAATGGAATGCATAATTCCTACAAGACCCTTCACAAATGGAGAAAAATAGCAATGTTTGCCAGTTTAATACCTGCAACAAGGCATGATCATAATTGGGTCGGTATAAGGGACCATGATGTTTTGCAGTTCCTGCACTTGCAATCACTGCAACAACCACCACAGCTAGAGGCAAGCCAACACGATTGAAGCGGAATGATGCCCATATGACGACAGGAAAAACCAAATAAGACAAGCGTTGAACAAATTCACTGTCAGAAACACCCATATTAAAAAATATAACCAGGGACAGAACAGTAAGGAGCACAAATAGTGCTATGCCCTCGGCAGCCCTCATCAGAAATGTTCGAAATGAAAAATCACCAGAATTAAAAAGATCAGTAAAAGTTCGACATTTTGTTGTGGAGCACTCTTTACTCTGGTATGTACCATCCTTTGCCATATTAACGACAGTCTCGCTACATTCAAGAGAAACACACTGGACATCTTCAGCTAAAGAACTCCGTCCAGAACCAGGTGAAAGTTTATGCCGGTGCAGTGTCCAGCACCATCCCTTTGCCAGATGATTCACTTCAGTAGGACGAGACGACTTCACAGATGGACTTTCATGTCCCCATAAACAAAAGTCCTTATCTCGAGGATTCTCGTTATCAAATTCAAATTCCCCATCTTGCTTCTTGAGGTTCCTTGTATCATCACATCCTCTTTGAGAAGGAGAAAAACATCTATTAAAATAGATGCCACTGTCACAGGTGCCAGGGGATGGTGGTTCATCAAATGTATCACAACTAGACTGTTCTCTGTTGAGTTCCACACCATCGAACTGACTGTTTACTGGTGCCTGATTGTTTTTACAATAACCAAGCTGTACAGCAGCCTGATAGAAGAGATGCCAGAGATGAAGAATGCATGGTGTATAGCAAAGAATTGATGACAAATCACCAAGAACCCAGGTTGGCCATACAATCAGGAAACCTTTCCACTTTGATAGACCAAAAACTGTCAAAGCAACAGCATTACATGTCCCAGCTACTGAACTCACAAGGGGAGCTACAAGGAAGAGCCAGAGAGCATCATGTAGAGTGTCAACAGTACTCGTTCCCCTTCTTGATTCCTTCCACAATAGGAGGCATGCATACAGAGGGAAAAAAAATTAGACTGTAAACATTTGAATTCTGAGATTTCATAGTAGGGGCAACGGTGGAAGATACAACCTACATCTTATTTTTACAGAAAATTTACATTCAGAATATCCTAGCTTAACAGTAATGAAAGCAAGAGTATAAATATGAAATGCTTACCTGAACAGCAATGCGCATACGACCGCCTGTTAACTGAAGGGGGTGATTCATTAACCATCCGCAGCTAATTGCCTCAAAGCATGCAGAAACACCACAAGTCACCGCCGTCAGTATGTACGAATGAAGCGGTCTTTCAGCAAAATACCAGATATTGATTGTCACATTTCCAATAAATATCCCAATCCAGACTTTATATCCAAAAATAAGGACAAATGCTACCACAATTCCAGAAGGAGCCCATATCGGGGAAGCCGTAGAGGTCACAAGTGAAAGCATGTTAGAAAGCTTTCCAGTCGACACATAGATACATGCAATCATGAAGTTGATCGCCAACCATTTCAGAGTAAAGACTTTGAAGCTCCTCATCCTTGACCTACAGCAGCAATGAAGGCATCGCTTGCAGATAGTCCTGTTGTATGTACAAGATCAGATATCCAGTTTGGGAATGGTATCATCCAACAAATCTTGTTTCTGAGAAAAGAAACTTGAGGCCTGAAGATGATAACATAGTTCGGAATGTTGTAACTTAAATGTCCAACGGGATAATTACTGAATTCTACAAGCAGTTGGTAAGTTCCAACTTCCACATAACTGTGCAAAGACAACAGTAAAGCAATGTACTCTGAAACTTATATGTTCAATGTTCTGTCATTTCAAATCAGGGGTCTTCAAAATGTCCTTCATCGACTTCTCCAGACATTCCTTCACCAATTTCTGTTTTTCTAACAGCTACAAAACATAACAATTATCTCACATGCAATTGAATAATAGAAAGCACTCCAAATGCAAAGATCAGCGACAGTAATTGAAATTCCCAATAGCAAGTGTCAATTTTTCAAGTGATATAACAATTTGAAGCCATTGGTTTTGCTACTACATGCCCTTCTCTTTCATCTTGAACGCTTTTCAACCCTAGCAGGACTTGAAGTTTTGCATAATTCATGACCTTGTCTTGACCTAATAGCTTACTCGAACAGCAACACAAGCAAAAATCTGACCACAGTAGCCTGCCATATCCATAGTCAACACCACACTAGATCTCTGTCTAGCATGGTAATTCCAAAAGAAAACGTTTGCAGCGGCTTCATTAAGTATCTGTGAAAGACCCATAGACCAGCTAGCTCAAAGACCCTCTTATCAAACTGGTAACAGTACCACCCGGAGGCTAAATTTCAAAAGGGGGAGCAAATCCACTATTGCTTTGCATCTGCCTGCCCGCAAAATACCTCGAATTAGCCCTGCTCGGAGACCTCGGCCTCAAGCAACACTAATCTTACCTACACTGCTGACAATTATAGCTCCAGCCACCACTATGCATGTATATATATATATATATATATATGTATGTATGTCTATTGTTTGGCAGTGCTGATCTTTCAAAAAATGCACATGCACGCCCTATACTGTCACCACAACAAGTTTCCTGTAAATTCCAAAGATGGCAAGTCGGTACCAAGTATCCACAAGCAAATTCCTTCCCCGCATAAAACATAAATAACTAAATCATCACAATGACAGAAGCTTCACAGAATTCGACCGCCAGTCTTCGGAAGATGAAATTCAGCATAATCTCTGGCCTTGTATTCCGCCAATTGTCTAATCGAACAGGTACACAGGCAAATTTGTCAGATTATTACCAGAATTCCTTATAAAAACGAATCGCAGCACGGGAATTGTGACAAGAAACCTTTATATCGCGATTAAGGCTCAAAGATTACGAAGATAGTGCATATCTTTAAAAACATTAAAATAATCAAAACCATGGACCCCGATCTCACGGTATCCGTCTTCTTCTACAGAAAGCTGGCAAGCAATTACTCGAACTCTCTACTAGAAAATACTTGCAAAAATATTTTTTTTAAAGAAGCCATGAAGAACCAATTCACAAAACCCACGCGAAAGACCTAATCTAACTGCAATTCAAAACCTCCAGCGCAACAAACATATAAAAAACACCACGAATTGGGATTGAAATGCAGGCGTTACCTACTGGGAGGGTTTGGACTCAACCAGCAGGCAAAGCAGGCTGAACAATTCAAATATATTATTAAGTCTGTCATTATCCGGGCAATATCCCCTCCACCTTTCTTTTTCTTCTTCTTTAATTTCGATGGCACGGAGGAAGTTGCCGGCAACCGGGCCATTTGCTTATCTTCACGTTCTAACCCAATACCCAATTATTTAAGACCGGCTGCTTTTATTTTTTAATGTTGGGGTTTTTGTTTATTCTGTTCACATCCCTCTCAAAATCCGCCATGAATCTCCGTGTGGGCCGCGCTGGGGCCATGATTTTTCTTCTCTTCTTGCATTAAGCTCTTGTCGGACGGATGATGGATGCTGTCTCTGCTTTTCAAGTTTCATCTCGGTACTTAGAGACCGGAATTTCACGCATTTCACAGTCGGGGAGATGGCAAAAGGTCGTTGGGTCGACTCCCTCTTAGTACCTCGAAGGTTGACGCCTCGTACGCAGGCTGTCAAGAGAGATGTTTGCTCGCATATAGAAAGCACCCCTGCCATAAGGACGTTTGAGGTTCTGTGCGTTAAAATCAGTTTTCGGTGGAGAGTGTTGTGGTTTTCTGTAGATATTTAAAATATTTATTTTTTATTATTATATTTTATTAACTATTAAATAAATATTGTCATATTTTAAAAGTAACATTTAAATAAATAAAATTCGAAACCCTATATTAGGAAACAAAACTCTCTTATATCTATGTTACGTTTTATAAATAGAATGAGACAAATTCTCGCGCGTGTATGTATGATTTTTGTCTTTTACTATTATTTGAATATTAATTTTAAATTAATATATTTAGAATAATTTAATAAATATAAAATAGTTTAGAATAATAAATATATAGTTTATTTATTTAATAATTTTATATATTATATTTTTAAGTATTTTATAGTTTGAAGTTGAAAATGTATTTTTAATGTATAAATGGTTTTAGTGTCTTAAAAATCTCTAGAGTATTTGGGTTGTGCACACTTTATAATTCAAACTTGTGATTCTAACAAATTTTTCTCACAAAAATTCCAAAAAGTGGATAATTAGACTACAATTTTATATATAATGTTGGATATTGCTTACATGGATTTGAATTGATAGAGAATAGGTGCATTGTTAAGGCACTCCTTTTGATAGATCAATGGTTCAAATCCCGAGCGAGTGTTAGTCTACCAAAATAAATAAATAATATTGGATATTGTTATCACTAGGGCACTATTTTACATTTTACATTGAGTTTTTCATTTAATTATTTTTGTTCATAGTGTTAGTGTTATTTTCTTCCATGGTATTAGCATTTCATGTACATAGTTCAGTGTAATTATTGGCATTCATGGTGTGCATCTAATTTCTACAAATTTTTATTTGGATATAACAAATTGTTATTATCCAATTTCAAGTTTCACTAATATGATTGGATTTTGAGGGTTTCATTTTGTAAGGTGGTCGAAGTTCAAAAGTCGAGATAGTCGGAGGAGACATCACAAAAAATCTACTGATGTTAAAGGTTGTTGTGAACTAGGCCAAGTGTGATTCTTGGATGATTTTGATGAGTTAAATACCCCTAATCACACTTTCTTTTTTCATAGGCTAGTCCCACAAGTCACAAATACGCTAACAAAAAAATCATTTCTTAGTAAGCTAGTCACCCTTTGTATTACTTTGAACAAATAACATCACTCTTGTGGTTATTGGTCTATCACAAGAGAAACCATACCAGTAGCAAAGAAGTAAAGTCTAACAAAATTAATTTGAATGTAATAACATAAATATACAAGTCATATAGCCTAATATGATCATACAAAGTATTGAACAAGCTAAAACTAAAGCTAATGAGAAGGTTATATAGCCTGCTCTTAAAAGTAAAGACAATATTAATGTTAAAATTGGCAACTAGGGCCAAACTCCATTTGGGTCATCTTATTTATGGAAACTGATATTTTTCATGGATCCCTCTCATCGAGAGGTGTAGGATTGATCTAAAGATCATCTGATTCTGATAAGTATTCATGGAGTTATGAATTTATTTGTGTTATAAGACAATTCGTCAAGGTTGGCCAGCAACCAAATAAACCCCACATGTGCTCAACATTTTAGTATAAAAGGAGATGACTTGAGAGTCATTTCACACACACTTCTATCTTGATTTCTCTCCACTTGTCTTGGGTTTTAGTGGAAGATACATCTAGGAGTGGAAGCCCTAGATGTTGGAGGAAAAGAGGTTGCCCTAGCCGCAACAAAGAAGGCGGGTCAGCGATGCGATGGAAGGGTTCTATGCGTTGATCTTAAGGAGCTCAAGGAAGAAGCCTAACGTTATCATAAGGCAGCCCTAATGTTATCCTAAACATACCTATGGTACCCTAGCCGCAAGCATATGGTGCCCTAGACGCAGGACTAATGCAGCTGAAAAGGAGGATTGTTTTAAGGCCTAAAACAAGGCACTGAACTACTGGAATGATCTAGGTGGATCTTCAGATACAACGGCATGGGAACTCAGAAATCAAAGTGATCGGAATGAAGTCAACTCAAGACCATAATGTAGATCTCGTCTTTCTGATTCCAACGGTGCAAACGGTACTTCAATCCAAGTCCGGATGATGAAGTTATTGCAAAAAGAAGGGTTCTTCAATCCTTAAGGAAAAGAGGAATTTCCTTTATAAATGGATCTTAAAGCCTTAAAGGCAAATCGCAATCAGAGGTCGCATGAGGGTGGACTTCATCATTGGGCCATGGAACCCCCGATCACCGATCTCCGATCAGATCAGATCGGCCGATCGAAGGCATTAGCGATCGAGCAGTCAGATCGGCGATACACCGATCGGTGAAACCATTATCAAGGTGATATGAGCAGGACCGACGCAATCAGCGGACGCCGATATCGGCGATTGGCGGTCGACCCTTCCCCATGAACAGAACCTATATACCAGCGAAACACCGATCCGTGACCTCAGCGCCGACCCGATACAGACTATAAGCCCGATTTAATGGTTTTTGAGGTCCGAGCATATGGTTTTTGGGCGGATTTGCAGTGTTTTTCGAGGTTTTGAAGCCTTATCAAAGCAACGATAAAAAAAGGCCATTTTCAGGAACGGTTGCGCCCGTTGATCCTTTCACTCTACCAACCTCTCTTATTAACCAAGCATGCCCCGTTTTAAAGGGATCTTGTCCGAAAATCCATTATAAAAGGAATCAATGGAAAAGCACGGAGGAAGCAATTTTAATGGTTGCAACACGCTATTTCGCAGAGGCCGAGAGCATCTATTGAGTTGTTTTGAATAGTTACACAATTTCAGTCCCTTCTACAGCTGCGGGAAGCTTTAGTGCTGCATACCACTCCATCTCATGCATTCATTTCATAACCATCAGGCAGATTTGAAGCATAAGCCTCTTTATGGACAGATTGATGAATGTAATTTTGTTTATTCATGTCATTTAATAAGAAAGGCCTCCCCATTGTTGAGTTGGGCCCGGAGACGTAATCCAAATTGGATGAACTCTATCAAGCCTTGGGGTTAGCACCGCAGATTGTCGTGCCCTTCATCACCCACGCACTACTAAAGCATTATTCTATGAGCCAGTGACCTGTCCTGTGGATATAATCAATGTGGAGAATACCACTGAACCTGATCCTAACCTTGTACTGATGTCTTGCCCTTTTCCTCACCCAACTCGTGCCAGCGGATCTAGATGCTGCTCATTCCTTGAATCTCCCGGCCATACCTACCCTTGTTGATACTCAGCTTTAGGATTGAACAGCCAATCAATGTATGTCGGAAACAAACACTATATATAACTCGTTAGTAGGTTTCTCGGTGGCTATAGAGGTTTCGTATTCTTTCGTGCCTTTTTATGTGTTTTCTTCTTCTTTTCAAATGTACACATATGTGTTAAGTTGCAATTTTATATGCAATTCTTTTCTATACATCTATAAGCAAAAACATCATGGATCAAGTGGTATCAGAGAAGGGCTTTTTAGATGTGAATTGCATGTTTGTATGCTAACAAGAGGCAGGATTCAAAGAGGCAAAGGGAATCTAGAACCTTTCGATCCAGAGACAGGGTGTGCACCCCGAGAAAGAAACATGGCTGAAGAGGAAGCTCATATTGAAGAGGAGCGCAATTTCAGAAAGACTTTTTATTCAATGGCAGAGAATATCAGTCAACTGGTTATAAGACTGGGAAAAGCAGAAGAGAGGAACCCAGAAGGACAAGGTTCAGCACATGGGAAGATGGAGAAGAACCCCTTCCTTCTCCTTCTGGTGGTGAAGGTTCTTCTCCCCCCCACCACCATAATCAGAGAAATCCAAAGGATGCATCTAAGAAACCTTTTTTTTAATTAGATGTTAAATTTGATCTTCCTGTGTTTAATGGTGAAAGTAACATAGAAAAGCCTAACAATTGGATAAGGCGGATTGAGGTTTATTGCAAGATTCAACAAATCATAGAGGATGAGGTGAAAATCCAGCTGGCCTCTCTACGGCTAGGCAGCACAACTCTCGTTTGGTGGGAGAGTAAATTGCAGAGCAGTAAAAATGTGGGTAAGCACTTTTCCTCATGGTCTGATTTTACTTCTGCATTAAAGGAACAGCTTTATCCCTTAGGATACAAACAAAAAGCTTTGATGAATTAGCAATATTTAAGGCAAGGCAAAGGCCAGGATGTTCAGAGTTTTACAAAAGAATTTAGGAAGCAAGCATTGAATTTGGGTATTGCACTAGATACACCTGAAGTTGTAACTAAGTATATTGGCTCACTGCATAGTTATATTCGGCATTCATTATTGTTGTTTGAACCAACCACTATTTACGCAGCTAGTGTAAAAGCAATTCATATTGAGAACAGGGGCAAGAATGAAAGAGAGGACCAATCCAGAAAGCCACCATTCAAACCTCCCAATGGCAAATCCAAAGCAAAATGGAAACGGAAGGAGAAGAAAACAGTAGCAGCTAAAGAGGGAGAGTTGCCTTATTGCAATCATTGCAAGAAAGAAGGCCACGATGATGATCACTGTTGGAAGCATCACCCAGAAAAACGCCCAAAGAACTATGGAGGAAAAGGGAAGCTGAAAATAGTGGCAGCAGCACAGCAAGACCTTGGATCAAATTCAAGAGATGAAGCACTGGTCACAGCAGCGGGAACAAAAGGTACCCTTACAGCTCATGTTGATTCTAAATCACAAGGAAGCACTAGTTCTGTAGATGAGTCCATTTCAAACGATAGAAAACGAATTGAATTATTTCATATCAGAGTTGTAGTAAATCATACCAAGGTAGAAATTATGTTTGATACGAGGTCCCAAGCTAATTTAATTACAGAATCCATAGTAAAGAAGCTTGGCTTAGAAACAAACCCGCACCCAAAGCCTTACCCGCTGGGATGGATACATGATAAAGCTAAATTTAATGTAACCCAACAGTGCAAGGTAAAATTTGTGATTGCTTCTAAGCTGGTAGATGAAGTAGAGATGGATGTTATACCACTGGACATCTGTGGCATGGTATTAGGGAGCCCCTACCTGTATGACAGAAAAGCTGTCTTTTTTCGCCATGAGAATAAATATCACATCACGAAGGATGGGGTAAAGTACATAGTGTGGGCTCATAATGTTATGCTCTTAACCTACAAATGATACCCAAATACAGAATATGCGAAGAAAAGAGACCCAGAATACAGAATATGCGAAGAAAAGATACCCAGAACACAAAATAGCAATGAATT